>CM046880.1:595896951-596186951 GCA_025667525.1 Glebionis coronaria
CGGGTGGAATTCTCAAGGAAGGGTTGACGTCCCAGCAAAAGAAGAAGTTCTTTACCGACATCAAGACTTACTTTTGGGACGACCCTTACCTATTCAAACAATGTGCCGACCTGATTATCCGTCGATGTGTTGATGGACCGGCAGCGTCTGAAATCCTTGATGCTTGCCACAAAGGACCCACCGGTGGTCACTTTGGTCCCAACTACACCGCAAAGAAAGTGTTTGATTCGGGATTTTATTGGCCCTCCATATATCGTGATGCTCACAGTATGGTTAAGCGATGTGATGTTTGCCAAAAGCAAGGCAAAATCACACATAAAGACGAGATGCCTCAGAATTTCATTCAAGAATGTGAAATTTTTGATGTTTGGGGTATCGGCTTTATGGGGCCATTTCCTTCATCTAAAGGAAACAAATACATCCTTGTGGCAGTTGACTACGTTTCTAAGTGGGTTGAAGCCAAAGCTTTGCCTACTAATGACGCAAGGGTGGTTTGTAACTTTTTGAAAGCTCTTTTCGCTCGCTTTGGTGTGCCTCGTGCCATTATTAGTGATCGTGGGACTCATTTCTGCAATGACCAATTTGCTCGAGTCATGGCTAAGTACGGTGTAAACCATCGTCTTTCCACAGCTTACCACCCACAAACTAATGGCCAGGCTGAAATATCCAACCGAGGGCTGAAGCGAATTCTTGAAAGGACCGTGGGAGAGCATCGTGCCGCATGGGCTGATAAACTCGATGATGCTTTGTGGGCTTTTCGTACTGCTTACAAGACCCCGATCGGCTGTACGCCTTATCGTCTTGTGTACGGGAAAGCGTGCCACCTCCCCATTGAGTTGGAGCACAAGGCCTATTGGGCCTTGAAGTGGGCTAATTTTGATATAAACAAAGCCGGTGACCTACGCAAGATCCAACTCAATGAGCTGAATGAACTCCGTAATGAGGCTTATGAAAATTCTTTGATCTATAAGGAAAGAACTAAGCTCATTCACGACTCCAAGATCAAAAACCGAGAGTTCCATGTTGGAGACAAAGTCTTACTTTTTAACTCTCGGTTGAAAATCTTTTCGGGCAAGCTCAAATCTCGTTGGTCCGGCCCATTCACCATCGCCCAAATTTTTCCATATGGTACTCTCGAGCTCGCTCAACCTAATGGACCAAATTTTAAGGTGAATGGCCAACGAGTGAAGTTGTACTTTGGTGAGGACACCTCTCAGGAGGTGATTCCATCCCTCACCACGTTCCCCATGAACTAAATTTGGGTCGAGTCAGGCTCGTGACTCGGTTATCAAAAACAAGCGCTCATCGGGAGGCAGCCCGAGTATCTATCCCTTTAACCCCCTAAGTGTAGGGGAGGACCTATTTTGGTCATTTGTGTTTGTGTGGTGATGTGCTTACAGGGATAACTGCAATCTTGGACATCTTTGAAGAACCGTGTTCCCGTGTTATCCGAAATCCGGTTCTATCTCTCAACTATCGTGATTCAATTTTCTTCATACTCACATTTGAAATTGATCACTTTAGTCGTCTCTTCCTTAACTCGAGTTAACCAACGTGCACAATGTCATAAGTGTAGGGGAGACTTTTCCCACATGCTTAAACGTTGAGGACAATGTTTATCTTAAGTGTAGGGGAGACTTCTATCGAAGTTTTAAGTGGACTTTTCCATGAAAATGCCCTCATTTTAACCGGAAAATCATATTTTTCAACATTTTTCAAATTTTTAATTAACTTTGGCCATTTAGTCGTAATTTTTAAAATTTTTATCGTTGCTTTCATATGTATATATCCCGCAATAAAGTCAAAAATATTAATAAAGTGGTGTAGCAAGTTTAGAAGTCTTTGACATATTAGGCCCGTTGCGTTTATTTTGACTCAACCCGAATAGACTTATCCAAGTTTATTCTAGCTAGTATCCTTAACCATGTAGACCTTAATTGGTTTATTAGGCTAAGTGTCCACGAGTCTCATTATTTGAGATTTTAAATTGTGGAGGACGAGAAATGATAGAGTAAATTATAAGTCGGTATTCTTGCGCAAGCTCTCTTGGTGTAATTATTTGCCTATTCTCCCATCACTTGCTAATAATTTATCTGCAATAAGTAAGGTCTTACGATTTGAAAAGTTACTTAGCTTCTAGCCCAAGATCGTTTAAAAGTTGCTCGGTAATGATAAGAGTTCATAGCCAAGGCATAACTTATGAAGCGGGGCGCGAAGATTGGCGAGTCCGAAAAGGCCCTAACAAGGCATGAGGATTCAATTTTATTGCTGAAGATCCAAAGTGATGTGAAAAGCATTATTCCTAAAGTCAATATGAAGGATCAAGACTCACGACGAAAAGCAATCAACTCCCATAAAGATCATGGAGAAGTCTATCCGAAAAGACCCTAACAAGGTATGAGGATAAATAGATCCAAGTCCGAAAAGGAGGCGGATCGTTGTATCTCAAAATCCCAATTAGAGATTGAAGAAATAATCATGAAGTCGTGGTCAACAAAGTTGGAGTACCCCTCAAAAGTCTCCAAGTGAAGAAACTCTATTATGATGAGAAGACCATTATCTCAAGAACGTCTCTCGAAGATATGAAGTATGAAGTACATGCCAAATATCGGCCCGAGAAAGGTCTCAAATCGTGAACCAAGTTATGCCAAGATATGAACTTTTTGATATCCCGAGAAGCAGTTTTAAGAGATTTTGTCCTTTAGCTAACTATTGATCAAATCGTCCTACTTTGCTTTCAGCCTTAATAAACTATCGAAATAAGTCCAAAAATGCATCTTCATGATCATTCTAAGACAAAAATAAAATATAAGAGATACAATTAGGAATAAGGGAGTTTAAGCATTTAATTAAGCCATGTGTGTAAGTGTTTGATTTACTAACTTATAATAACAATGATCTCGTTTTAAGCTTAGTTTGGGGAACGTGAAACTTGAGGGTGATAAATCTTCGCAACACCAAAGCCCTAATGTAAGTCCTTGATTTCTTTACAAGTTATTTTCATCTTTTGTTTATTTTAAAGTTTTAAATTCTCTTAGTATTTTAATTATTGTTTAGTAGAATTTAAATAAGGCCAAGGTTGATTGATTATGAGAAAAATGTAAAATTGCTTTATCACTAAGCATTACATGAGGGCATGGCAATGGTTAAGTGTAGGGGATTTGATAGGTGTGTAAACACCCATCCTTTTACCACTTAATTCTGGCTAAAACAAGACCAAAACACGTAATTAATATCATTTGTTTGGAATTATGCGTGGTTTTTGTGTTTATTGTGATTTCAGAGCTAACCGGATGAGTATTAAAGAAAACATGGGATTGCACGGGTTTTATCAAGGAAAAAGACTCAAGATAAAGTCTATTGTCCAAGACGTGCAAAAGATTTGAATTCACTAGGCCTATTCGAAGATTTATCGAAGAAAAGGACTAAAGACGGAAGATTTTCATAAGTCGAAGAAACTCGAGTCTATTTAACGAAGAAATTAAAAGACGAGTTGGATTTAATCGACAACAAATCCCGAATCAGAATCGAAAACGTCAACTTTTCTGAAAAGACGAGAAGACAAGAAGAAGAGGAGAAAGCCCACTCACCAACCAACCACTAGGAGTATAAACAGAAACTCCCTTCACACATTAGGGAGTTAGTTTTTCATTTTTCCTTTTTCCAGGCTTTGTAGTTCGTCCCATCACCAACTCCATTAGGGAGTTTGGTGATTTTCATCTTTTCCTTTTCATCTTGTAATCTTCAATCATTAACCTTGTTACTTTTTCATTAATCAATCTATTCCATCTTTCTATTCATCTTGTTCTTCATCATTTTTGTTGCAAGTTCTTAAGCTTTTATTTGATTTTAGTTTGATCTTAAAGAGTTGTTGATTTAGTGTTTTTATTGGTGGGATTTGTTCCTTATGGTATGTTAATGATTATTGGTTAGTTTGGTTAAACCTTTTTAAGTATTTGATTTGATTTTGGATTTTTGATTGAGTTCCCAGTTCGTGTCTGCTGCTACTGTTCTTCAACCCCAGGTATTCCGAATAGACCATTTTGTGTTCCCTTGTTCGGAACTTTTCAATTATTCCGAATAGGGGTGTTCTCGTTTCCTTATTCGGAACTTTTATAACTTTCCGCATAGCCAATTGTTGTTTTCCTATTCGGAACATTTTCAGATATTCCGAATAGGGGTATTTTCGTTTCTGTTACTCGGAATATCTCAATATTCCGCATAGCCATTTCTTCGTTCCCTTATTCGGAACATTTTCCGAATAGGCATTATTTTCCGCATGGCAAAACATTCCGAATAGAGCTTGATTTTCCGAATAGCAATTTTTCCGAGTAAGCTTATTTTCCGCATAGAGCAGTACTTTCCGAATAGGTATGTTATTCCGAATGATGTCATTTTTCCGAATGAAGCAAATGTTCCGCATAAGCCATCTTTCCGAATGGTCTTTACTTTCCGCATAGGGTAATTTCTCAATAGAGTATTTTTCCAGTTTTGCTTATTATTTGTTTTAAGCTTACTTCATTACCATTTTATTCACTTATCTGTTTAGTAGACTAGAAATCCAAATCCACTTTTTGTCACCAAGAACAAATCATTCCACTTTTAACTGAGATCAATTCGAGAGGATTCCAAGAAATCTGAACCTAGCAAAATCCTAATATCAGTTACATTTATCATTGAAAGAACCTAACGAGTGGGTATATACCCGCGTATTGCGGCATTTTATGTTCAGTACGTTCTGTAATTGTCCATCGTTTGTCAAAAATGTATTCCGCTCGATCTTTTTGGAAAATGGTTGGCACATAATATGCGACAAATAATGTTAGAAGCTAGCCTTAAGCTATTATTATCATCAATGACCAACATTGAACTAGCAATTCCATGAATTAGTATCTGTAAAATGCATGCTTGGGAAAACTTAAAGTGTGCATGGTTAGAACGATTGAGCATATGACCATTGCCTTTTTACTCGACCATAGTAGCATGATCATTATTCACTAATGACCACATGTTGGCCTGTCTATGGACGGACGATGGTGGGAGTCGTGATGTTCAGATTATCGGATCGAAAGTAGACCAGCATCTTACAGAGATTCTACTTATGAATTTTCACCGCCATGTACCAAATCGCAAATGTAAGTGTTTTAATGATTCACAGCCATAACCCAATTTAACCAAGGATGACAACATATTGTAGGTCAACTAGAAATAATGTAAGAAAGAAACATTAAACATCGATCCAACTACACCTGTAGCTAAAGGCAATAAATTCGAAACTATATTAATTTTGTGTTCATAGAATCCATGTGAGCATTGATTGTATATCTCATATAGTACAATGTTTAATTACTATATTCCCGGTTTCTCCAACTCACCTCAATCATATTATATTTCGGTAAGTACAGTACCCCTCCTAGTTACCTTAATTCTACAAGGAATACTTTATAATCTACGGGAAAATGTTAATTTTTTATAACTTTTGGAACGTAAAACTTTATAATTTATTAATGCATTAGCTTTAGTTTTAAATTGTTTTGATTATATCTTTTATCAGCTCTAGAAAGCAAAATATGTCAATAAGACGGTACACATGATCTACATTTTATGTGTGTTATAGTGTTTTCATATCGTTTAGTATTTAATTACAAGGTGATAAGGATTGTGGGAATGAAATCGTCTAGTATTTGCGCCAATCACCTTCTCAATATTTTACTCTCTAACTTTGAATATTTTCTTCTAACATTTTATCTTTTTGTTGTGTTGTTTTCGTGACTTTGTCAATAGTTTCAACGGTCAAAGATTTCCCACCAATAGAACCTATCATGTGGGTACTTTGCGAGTTATGGATTGTCATCCTCCATATGCATAAACTTAAACCTGATAATTTTGAATATGCAAAGTTACATTGCTGAGCAAACAAGTTCCGCATTCCATAAACATTCACATGATTTGTTCTGTCTAGACGTTGTTTATCTTTGATCTCGGATCCGAAATCGTTTTGTAAAATGTGTGATCAACCCCCACAGGCATCGGTGATTCAAGCGAACGTCATTTAAACATTTTTTAGTCCAAATTTTAGTAATATCCTTAACCACATTTGTACCTCCTATAAACTCACATAGAGTTGGTGAGAAAGTGTGTGTAATGATGGCATATCAACTGAATATCCAACGAACAAAAGAATATCAATACATTGGGTAAAAGGATTCACTATGCTATTATTGCTATTACTTATAGTTCAAAGTTTCAAACGCTTCTTCACCCTTAAAATTTTAGTTTTGTTTTCCTTTGTGCCATGACGAGATTTAAAAGGGTGTTCACTCTACTTTTACTACTTTTTCCGTCCTAAAATTATTGTACACGGATAAAAACACACAGCTTTAAAAAACATAATTATTACAACTTTTTTTCTTATATTTTTTTTACACTTTTTTCTTATTATAAAGAAGTTTTAAATTAATTAGTTGAGGGTAAAGTTGTCATTTACGCAAACACAGTCACATAGTATATATGAACCTCAAATGAGAGTAACAAGGCAAAATCGAACTAGATTCTGTATCTATTTTTGGACATAAACAATTATTTTGGGACAATCCAAAATAATATATTGGACAATAATTTTAAGACAGACGTAATATATTTTAAAACCAAACTGGTTCAACTATTTGGTTAGAAAACTAGTTCAATTGCAACTAGTATCGTGAATTAGTTTTCTCTTTTCTTGAATTGAATGCGTGTAACACACAAACTCTTACACAACCTACCATGATGCATTAACTTTTCTTACTGTCACACGCAAACACAGTCACATAGTGTACAATACCTACCATCTTCTTTACATTCAACCAAAATTTAATACGGAGTACACACAGTCACATAGTGTACAATACCTACCATCTTCTTTAAATTCAACCAAAATTTAATACGGAGTACACACAGTCACATAGTATCAACAAATACTCTTGAAGCAACAATCCACTACCTCAAAACTACGGCTGTTAACCATGTTAGCATCTAGGGTTGATGATCACACAACGACTGCTCTTTCTTCGAACAATATTTTTAGATCCAAGCCTTGGCGAAACTTACACCCAAGAAGATGCTCAAATTCATCAACTATATTTGTGCTTTTATTATACCACACTTTAGCAAACAACATTTTGATCATTTCTAAAATATTTCTAGCTTTTCAAATGGAGTACATTCAAGCTTCCTTTATCGAAGCAGGAACTGTGTTGGACCTCCTAGTTGTCCGTTTGTTGATGTTTTTCCTTGTGATCCAGCTCAGATCAGGAAGGTAATTAAGCATTCTCAAGGCGCAGTGGCTTATGAAATGGACTACATCCTACATTCATTGATGGAAGTAGAAGGGACTTCTGCCAAGAAGGCATTGTTGAAGGCTGGCTGATGAAGTTGGAGGGAGCAAATGCGTTATGTAAGGCGTTGGAGCTAAAGGAACGTTTGGCGATTTATGACCTCTTAAAACAGATGAACAAGATTAAACTCCTTTTACTTCTGGTGGTTTGAGAAAGTATGGTATATTTTCATATATGAAGAGGAAAATGTGTGGGCTTTAAGGATCTTTCAAGCTTTTCAATGGAGTACATTTAAGAGTCCTTGTTTGAAACGGAAAGACTTTCGATCAAGGACTCTTGAATGTACTCCATTTGAAAAGCTTGAAAGATCGTTTGAGCTTTCCCTAATTTTTCCAAATCTGAAGACAATCATATGGTATATTTCTGTAATATCTTTATGGATTATTGGCATGTAATATTAATATTAATGAAACATGTCCGTGACATTTAATGAATCAGAGTTATTTTTACTTCAAGATGAAATAGATTTTGTTGTGTATACATACTCTAATTTGCTGTCCAAGGTGAGTTTGCATCTAAGATGAAAATGTTTAAGGTGTCTGGCTAAACCAAAATTTAGGATTCTGGGTTTTCATTGTTTCATAGAATATACAAAACCAACAAGAGCATAAAAAAATATAGCAGTGATACGCCCGAAAGAGCACAAGAACAAAACTATGTTTGGATGCTAATTAATTCACTGGCAATAGAATAAAAAAGTTAGCTCTTGTTTACATATATTAAATCTCTTCAATTAGGACATATCAGTTATTGCAGAGAAAAATCAAGTTTACGTAGCATCTTTTAGTCAAATCTATTTATTATGCCATCAATGGAGTTCGGCAATCAAGTGATTTTCGGATTCTCAATAGGCCAAGATGGGAAAAGTGGTCATTTGAAACAAACAGGTAGAGATTCACTTAAGTATATAAATTAAATATATATCTAGGTTGCATAAACATATACGAGAACTATAAATTTCAGTAGGCATTCGTATAACGTGTTTCTTCCGTTCTACATTACAGTATTATTTGACATGCTTTCTAGTTAACATGAATTTTAGCTTTTCTATGTGAATAATTTTGTGATGGCCACATTGTGGTTCGAAAGAGGTGGGGACACAATGTGGGTAAAGTTGGCGAAGGCTTGTGGTCTAGTCTGATCGAACACAAAGAACAAATCTTGAATCATATTTTGGTTATCTTAGAGAAGCAGCGGGACTGTTCGAGTCTATTGTGAAATTTGAATTTGCTGCATCGTCATATTGTGATCTGGGGAAGTATATATGTTAGAGCTGGTAATTCTTTATCTAATCATTAATATGTGTCTAAATAAAGAGCAAATATGTGTTAGCGGGTTGGGACGTGCCTGTTTCAACCTGAACTCATCATTAAAAGACATTTCGAAGTTTATCAGCGTTGCACGCACCTAATGTTTATTCTTAATTAGACGGATGGTTTCGACTACTCAGGACATCCATTTATATGTTTGACTTACTTCTACTCTCACATATATGAATTTGGAACCTAATGGCACAATATATGGCTATGTTTTGACCGAGGATTAGTCTTGTGGGCTGTTGATTACGTGCATCGGCAGAGAAGTTGTTCATCTGCGCTTGCAAATTGATTGATCAAAAGTTCATTTACAACTTGCTGGGCACGAACAGGGGAAAACCACTCTTTTGACAACAGAGTTGTTCTAGAATGAACAACGTCATTAGCTTGTAAGCTGATATCAAATAAGCTAATAAGCCGACATATAAGGAGCTTTGAATGTGTGGTTTGACTTGTACTCGACAATATTTAAAGCATGTTTATCTTATTCACTTTCCATATATTAAATTGCAACAATTTCCCTATAAATAAACGCAAAAACCTAAACAAAAGAGATCGACTGTGGAGGTTCATGTTCCACATGACGTCGTATCGGACCACATTCTACCAAGAATTCCAGCCAAATCTGTTAGTCGTTTCAAGTGTGTTTCCAAAGAATGGCACTCATTCCTTAGGTCGGATATGTTTATAAATAAGCATAACAACC
The DNA here is from genome assembly GCA_025667525.1 of Glebionis coronaria. Taxonomy (NCBI): domain Eukaryota; kingdom Viridiplantae; phylum Streptophyta; class Magnoliopsida; order Asterales; family Asteraceae; genus Glebionis; species Glebionis coronaria. The sequence goes on from CM046880.1 coordinate 595,906,350, forward strand.
ACATCCACGACCATGTAAACAACCTGAAAGTTATGGTCGTGTCTAAAACCATAACATCATCATTCGAGTTTACCACCTTCGATTGTGAAGCGCCACCGAATGATAAGGGTTTAACTCCCACACCCCGCCCTTTGCCACAATTTGGAGACACCACTCCTCCTGATGATATTCATATTCTCACATCTTATCATGGTTTGGTATGTCTAGGCATAATAAAGGATTTGAGCCATGTTCGATACTCAGATCTAATCTTATGGAATCCTGTGACGAATGAGTATAAGAAGTTGTCCAAATCTGATTCTCACATTGAATGCAATGGTACTTCGTATTCGAAATTTGCATTGTATTACAGCTGTTGTAACGATGACTACAAACTATTATTACTAAAACTTTCTCACGATTATGTTTACATATACTCGTTGAAATCGGACTCATGGAGAAAAGTAGACGCCTTTACAAGTACAGATAGACTTAATCATGGGTGTTGAAGTCGAGGTACATATCTGAATGAAAATCGCTACTTCTTACGAAAAGACTCACAAGGAAGGTTAAGATCAGTTATAAGGTTTGACACAAAAACTGAACGGTTATCAAAGATAAAAACTCCCTATGTGGATTATCATGATACAAATGCATGTAATTCTTCAGCCACTATTATGGTCAAAGGTGATTCCATTCATGTTTGTGTCAAATATGACATTATAATAAGGCGTGATAAGGATTTCGAAAGGATGACCTATGTTAAGTTGTCGAAGCTGGATGAATATGGGAATTGGGAAGAAGTGTTAACTTACCAACTAAGGCCCCGACATCTTCATAGCTCTATGCGTCCACTCCACTTAATGAAGGACGGAAAATGGCTCATGCTGCAGACAGACACATCGTTGCCTCCTTACGATCTTAAATTTTATAAAGTAGATGTGGAAAAGAAGATGCTGCATATCACAAATGACGATTTTGAGTATGTGCATATTAGACTTTATGACAGGCAGATTAATAAGATAAAGATAGTCCTTAGAGAAGTTCCATACACTGAAACGTTTGTGTCACCCAATCGATATATGAAGTAGCCATCAGCATCATATTTTTATTTTAACATTGATTATTGTTCTTTTTGTTTCGATGAAACAGAATTTATCAGCACACAACTGTAATCTTTTAGTTCGCTAGCTTCTAGCTCTTTGCTAATTGCTACAGTACTATATATTCAGTCATTCCAATTGAGCCACAAAGCTTCAAAGATTTTTAGTATGGTACAATTTTGTGTATACATTACCAATATCATTCAACGTTAAACGTCATATAAAAACATACCTGCAAACTCTCTCAATAAAGACTCTACAGCTTAAGGTTTTGAAATTCCAACATCATAAATGAAATATCGTGGTGACACACATGATAGCCTCATGGGAGTAGGTTTTCCAGCAGCTGTAGACTGTAGTCATGATTTGACGCCATTGCCTGTAGAGCTCCATATAGATTTGTAAACATCTGCTCAAAACTATTGATTAGACTCCAATGCCACTCCGTGCTGCAGAGCAGCCTGAACGAAAGGCGACCAGATGTATTTTGCTTATATTGATGAGGTGCAAGAGTTTAGTACGAAGCAAATGTTTTACCGAGAGTTCTTATGCACCAGAATATCTAGAAAAGAAAAAGGTTGTGTGAATCCGAGGTAAAACAGTTGAAACAGAATTTCAGGACGCGTGCTAGTGTGCTCGACTTAGCTCAGAGTGTAATTAACATTTATATTGTTACTTGTGCACTCAATAGAGACACACAACAATGTCACAAACATGAACCTAGAACTATAAGGAGCATGTCCCCGAAAATGACAATAAGTGAAAGTGTATCACTTTGGGTCCTATGTGACTTAAAAGCAATGGGAAGTTGGCCACTATAAACACAACAAGTACCCGGAAATAAAAGCATACACAAATTGAAGACCCAAGTGACATTTGGGTAACCTGATATGTTTTCAACTTGTTATAATCCTAATAGTTATAATAAGTTAATAATATTACATGCCACTAACAGTTATAATAAGTTAATGCATAATAGAGTTACTTAACGTACAGCAGAAGTCCTTCACAAGTCTTTCAAGTCTTTGTCTTCAACCTGAAAAGCACACCGGAAAACAACATTAGAAATGAAACAAGTGTCAAAAGCTGATATAAACTACCACTTTAGCCAAGTAAAAAGAATGAAATGCATTAAGATGTAAAAGATAAAAATCAATGAACAACGAACTTACGTGATAACAGAGTTCATAATGTCTACTGTTGCAGTGACGTTGTTCCTAATTTTATCGTCAAGTTTGCTTAGTATATTCCGGATTCAAAAGCGTTCAATGGAGACTGGAACCATGAATCAAACTGATCATGTTCTTTTGGCTAATCATATACTTGATTCGTCCCTCATGGGTATGTTTCGTTTCTATTTCCTTACTTATGATGCCAAGAAAACTGTTTGTTACTGAGTAAAAGATATGATATATATATGATACAGGTTTTTGCTTATTCCTTGGACTGATGATCGATAGACTTCATTACTACTATGTTAAAAGGTTCGATTATTCCGAGAGCATCAAATTCTTAACCAAAGTGGAAGACCGTTACGAGACATAATCAGAATGAATATAAACATACCTTAATTTTTATTTTTTAAATTTCATATACTTTTGACTTTCGATATTTTACTCTTAATAGTTATATTTTAATTATTAATCAATAAATCATTTATATAAACATTACATATATACGATTTATAAATTCATGATTTTGTTATGTTTAATATTATTCTATATAACAATATTAAACTTTAATATTTAAATAGTATAATGCTCATTGATTCACAAGTATTTGCTTGATTTTTTATTATGTGATAATATTAATTGATATTTTGTATAAATATTTGTTGCATAAGGATTTGATTTTGTTTAACTGAAATTTTAGCTATCATTTCTAGACATTGTGTGTTTAATAACAAATAACGACCTTGAAAAATATATGTTGTTGTAATATGTAGAATATCGTTTATTTATTTTCATCTCACACCGATGTTTGAGGTAATGCATTCATTTTAATATTTATATTCATGTTAATAATAATTTACGTAGATTTCATTGCTTGACTTTGTTAAATGCTAAAATAAAAATAGACAATAATTTATGTTTTTATTTGAATATATATAATTATGAGATCTGTTGTTTTTTAATATTACATATATGTTGTATTTTTAAATTATAAAATATATAGTTTATAAAGTTTAAGGGGGAGGGGGGAGGGGGTATTATGTTTATTTTCCAAAGTTACTAAAAAATATGGAAAAATATAAGTTTAAACTTAAGTCATCTAATTTATTTATAATTTAATCATTAAAGTTTTATTAATTTCCTCCTCATTTTTTAAATTTTTATTTTCACAAATTTGACAGATATATTTTTATGTATTTTCATCAAATTCCTCCAGAAATTTTTTAATTTGACTAAACTAATTCAATTTTGACTTTTTTGGACCAATCCCATTACTTAGTTTTGCTTATATGTCAAAATCAAGTCATTTGATTGGTCCAATTGTTTTTCTACAACCTCCACTTTTCACTAAATTTCTTAAGAAATCTAATTCTTTTATTATATAAAAGATATATACTCGCACGTAGCTGCGAAAATTATCTAGCGGCAAATAGTTAACGGCAAATATTATATAAAAGATATATACTCGCACATTATATATATATAGTCTTTAGTTTGCCTTGGATCAAAAGTAAAACAAACTAAAACAATACATATATTATGTGGTCTCTAAATCTTTTATTTTCTTTTGAAAATCTGCCGACAAACACAATCACAAACATGTAAAATTGCCATGAGATTAAAAAGAGAAAATATTTTCTTCTTTTAGAAAACTCATGCGTTTATTTGATTTTGTGATATAATATTTTGTATTTCTTGATAGCAAAATATTATATGCATCAAAATATTTAAACTTGTCACCCTCTAATAATTTAACGTGTATTAATTAGTTTATAACGTCTAACGGTTAAACTAAAATCGTTAAATATATTTTGTGAAACATTATTAAACGTTTAATAAATATATAACACGTATATATATTAAACGTATAATAAAACGTACTCTTCGTGTTTAAGTGTGTGCCCCCGATAGGCTCACTCATTTTCGATGTCTAAACGATCACATATCCCAACAGCTCCCACTTGTGAGAGTTTAAGACATAGTACGTCCATAATAAAGTATCTAGCAACACTTTATTATAACCAAAAATGATTGAGGTATAGTTTCAAGAAGAATATCTCAAAAGTATAAATGGTATACGATTATGTGACTTGCTAATAATCATCCCTTTGTTACTAGTACCGTTAAACCATGGATATGGATCCTAACTCATTCCATACAGTTTAACTTTTAGTTTCTCATTATAGAAGTTAATTCAGACATACCAAATGTAAACAAGTATCATCTTGATTTACTCTTTGGGTGCGGCCACACAATTATCTGATTAATTCTAGAGAGGGCCCAGTAGTACTAATCTGCACTATATCAAGTGGAGGAACAAATTCTATATTGACTGCAAGTGTCTGTGGATGCTGCTTCACAACACTTCCAACTATAGCCTTTATAACTACCGCTTGCGAGATAGCGTTTAACTTATAATCAAGAAGTGATATTCACACATGCACAAACTTGTTTGCATCTCAAGTCTAAGGACGACTTAATCACCATTTTCAAAATCTTACTCATGACAAGGATCCAAAAGTAACGATTCGAAAGTTCGGGGTGTCCAATATGCATCCCTTATGAATAACACGTGAGTTTGGCGGGAACCGTCCATATATTCAAAGAATATAACCAACACTCACATTTGTCTTAATGTAGACAATATTCCCATATTGCTAACCGACAATGGACATATTTAGAATAATCAAATATTCAAGGATTTAAACATACAAATATAGGACAACAATAATTATATGAATGAATTAACAAATACCAACTATCTTTATTCATCAGAAAATAATAATTGTCTTACCATCCCAATTATCCAAATACTAAAATAGATATGCATGAAACTAATTTAGCAAGTTGAAGTCAAATGTTTCCAACATTCTCAACTATTCTTTAACAAGAAAGCTAAATAGTTATCTAAGTAAAGTTTCCGAATACTTGTTTCAAATTTCACAATTATGAAAGACTTGGAAAACAAGATGAGTGTCTTTTCTTACATGCTCATACTATTGCAAGTTTCATAGTAGGAGATATCGTCAATCCTTGTATAAGGTATTTAACATCAACGATATACTGACAGTCATCTTTACAGTTTCTTAAAATGTAAAGTATTCTTATTCCTTAATGTGTAATGCAACAATGCTCATTGTGAGCACATCTAGTTTAGCAGATTTATCATAAATGATAACATCTCACTTTACTAGATTGATTATCCTCTAGCATCAGTGTACACATACATCACTATGCTTTATAATTCGTAAACATTTGTTTTAACAATAATCTAAGTACTCTCAATTAGATATTGTTTTTGTCATCTCACTTTGCTCTTGTACAAAAATGACAACAAGTCATATACACAATATAATATTTATACATAATGAATCCTTAGTTAAAAACGTAAGATTTCCATTCATGTACAACATTATGTCTAGTGAAATATATCATTCAAGACTTGCTTCAATGATGTATTGCATTGTGTTGGACTCAATTACCGCATATGCTTATATCAATAAACATTTATTCCAAATTCATTAGATTAATTCCATAAATTATCAAATGAAGTGTCATTCCAATCTTAAGGATTATCATCTAGCTAAAATGGAATGATCTCTTCACTATGTTATACAACATATGAATTTAAAGAAAAAACATAGTGCTCCCACTCAATGTCAAGTGTACTCCAACCTATCTAAATTTAAACAAAATCATATTGAATTAAATTCCAGATTTGGTTTCTAGATGCATGATTTAATCCATACTTGAATTAATCATCTTGTATACTCAATAAAGATTTTATAGACTCATAAACCTTTTGATTACATACCATTCTTGCAAAAGGTAATCATAAAGGAGAACTATAAAGCTTAATTGACATATTCCATATACATAGAAACATATATGACAATCAATTATCTTTATTTAATCAATACGTGTATGGAAGAATGATTCAATCATAGTCAATTGCTTGAGTATAATTAAAAGCTTCCTATTATTAGCCATGCATTAATTATGTATACCATTTTGTCCTTGTGAGTCTTTCTTCAAAAGAAACTCCAACCAACCTCATAGGTTTATAATTAGAATAAACATCAATCAAAGAGATTGATTTTCTCTTTAAGGACTGCATCTTATCATTCATTGTTCTAAGATATTTATCAGATTCAAAATATGATAATATTCATTAGCAGTTAGTAGATTACAAATATCTCCTAACTTATATTCCTCAGCATTGATATTAAAATATCAATCAAGTGATGAGGTATCTTTGCAGATTTATGAATGAGAGTAACATTTACTTTGGTTTGACATTTCCATGCTTAACCAAAATATGACATCAACAAGTGGATTTTGAAGGTTGTGTATTTTGCTCTTGAATATCTTCAAGATTTGTTATAACTCCCACTTACTTTTGTAAGTAGAGATAATTCTCTAAATACTAAGTATTTAAGTAACAATAAATTGTTCTTAATAGAAAGACTACAAAACACATGTTAAATTCTTATCTCAAGTTTGTTAATAGTATGCTTCATAAGATATTAACAAACTAAAGAATTTAATCAAGACATATTGGGATTTCTCCCAAGAACCCTAATTAGGGTTTCTAGTAAGAACCCTAATTCTTGTATCACTCTTTTAACCAATAACCTTTGGAAAGATTTGTGTTACGTCAAGCTAGGAGGAACACCAACACTACAATCGTCAAGCACGAAAGTGTAGGAAATCAAAAAAACCCCAAGAGATTTTAAGATTAGATTGGTTTGAGTGGAACAACCGAAAGTCCCTAATAAATTAGGAGTTTTCAATTTGTGGGTTGTCTTGAATACCTTCTAGGTTTGAACTATATTGAGTGTATCAATGACACACGCAATTTTCTAACCTTGATAGATCATGGAGGTAGAATAATTAAAGCTATCATAAATCAAACTATATGAATATAGTTTGTTTCAACTCTTTAGACATACCATAATAATTTGGTATTCTATGAGTATTAGAATTGTGAGACTACATCAGAATTCCATAGATAACTTAGTACTCTTTGGATTAAATACTTGTTAATTGGGTCATGCCAAATTACAATATCCGTATTTTAAATCCAGGTGCATGCTATAATGTATATTTCTTGAACAATGCGAGAACCATGTGTTTACAAGAAGACATAACAGTTCAAGAATTATATGTTCATGCGTTTACAAGAAAATAAAACATATCAAGTATACATTATTAAGTCTTTGAATAATTCAAAGATCTAATGTTTATGTGTTAACAAGAAGACATAACTATTTTACTACATACTTTATGTTATAAGTCGGTGAGTAATTCAAGGACTTTATAATTATGTGTTATTAAGGAAAAACATAATTATACTAACTAAAGCAATCATGAACGCAAACTCTTGAGTTCAATAATATTCAAGTTAATTTTATATTTCAAAATTATGATTATTATATCTTAACCATAATTGTATTTACTAAACATGTAGTAAATTATCAAAGTAGCTTTCCACTATATCATGACATTGAATGTACTAGGACAACATACATCTTGTATGTTCAAGTCCTAGTAGAATTATTAGCTTCCTTACCTTTTGGGCGAATGAGACTAATCATATGTTGTTCCTTGCACACACTTTGCAATTTCTCCCACTTGTGAAGGCACAATATCATATTATAAAGACAAGCAATACAACATGTGGTTGATTGTGTAAACAATATGATAATGTCATTGATATTATAAGTAGATTTAGAACCATAACTTTAGACAAAGAATTGTGGATTATTATTCTATAGATAACGTGTCAAAAAGCGTCATCAGAAAGGCAGCGTGTTTTCTTATAAAATAAAATGCAATTTCCTTTAAGCAATGATCGTTCATATTTGGAAGTGATAAATTATTTCAAAGCAAGTTCGAAATAATATGGATGACTAAGCAATAAAATAAATCTTGTAGCTCCCACTGAAATTGACAATATTACATGGATATTATTTCAGTAATAAACTGCAACGCTCCCACTGAATTTGTCAACATTATAAATGTTACATCACCAGTAGAAGGAAAAACAATTTATTAACTTCCTTATCTCTGAAAAAATGCCTAAAAGTATGCATGTACTTAGGTATTTGAACAAAGTATATGCAATTCTACTTGTGTAGATGAGGGACTAGCCGTTCATGCTTTCAATTAACTTGACTATTTAGCATGCAATTCCTCCTTTATCGTCTACATAGCCACAAGGGTATTTAGCACTTTTAGGAATAACAAGAGTCAAGAAAGATACCTAGCGAAGTGCTAGTAAATTCTTTACTCCTTGCGGTTTAAACTCATATATCGTGACAAGTGCAAGATGTCATATATTTTGGTAGCTATAGACATTAGATACACAAAATACGTTATCTTTCAATGATTTCAGAACCGGATTAGGATAATGAAATATTAAAAGTGAGTTTAAATACAATCGATCATTATTCGATTATGATCCTATTTTATTCTTGTCAACTAATGAGAAGAGATAGGAGTAAGTCTCGCTTTTCTTACCAGGAAAAGAGACTATGTTTGTTTTCTATAAGAAAACAACTTTAATTTACGAATTATGTTGCAATAACACAATTAATCAGAACATTAGAAAGTTCAATTTAGTATTTTTGATAATTAAATTCTTAATAGAATTAACTACCCAATTAATTACTAATAAGACTAAGATCCTTACTTGCACTCCCACTTAATATTAGAGGTCCGACCGTCTAGTATCAAGTAGGGCAAGAGGGAAGCGTCGAGCGTTAATTGCATTACAAGTGCAACTCTTAGAATTATGAGACGATTCATGAAGTTTATTTGTTGCAGAGTGTTTGGAAGGGACGTTCTCTCATCTCTTTCGAGTACCATTGAACATCTCAAACAAACTTGTTCTACACGTAATAAATTCATGAGTATGTTTCATCTCATCTTATGCCTCGGGTTCCGAATCTGACCGGGAACTCGACTTTAAGTCGTACCAATTTAAAGCATGCAATGATTGGCAAAGGTCTGACCAGTGACAAAGATCGCCTTGGGTGCATGATTCGTCCTAGGTCTGACCAGATGACGAATAAAGACTACAAGTGCTATTAAATTGGATGGCATAGACTTAAAATTCAAATAGGTATCACATAAGTTTTAGAAAACAAATGTAAAAAACGTGTAAAAAGATGCATGCAATCATCTTTTTAGCACAAGTTAAGAAAAACCTTTTATTAACTTTTAGTTTAGGCGTGTTTACCGCGGGAAAGCATTAAAGAATGATCAAACCCTATATCCTACTCTTCATGCGCCCGAGGGCGCAAGTGCTTGGAATAATTATCATATAGATGCCGAAACATGTACATGACATGGGGAAAGATTAAAGATCGTTCAAACCCTAGATAGCTTGACTAGAGCACATAGTACAATAGCAAGTCCACCATTAGTAAATCACAAAAACATGGTGTTTTTAAGTATTATAAACCAATTAATTTTGCAAATCACGTCGTTGAGAAGATAGTTTATAAGCCATCATTACGGTATGTAAGCCCAACTCGAGTGACAATATGATTTCGCAAAATAATTAGATTATAATAAAACCAAGTTTCATAGATCTTATGTCCATATTAATCTTTGTTCCAAAAACGATTTTTAACAAATAACACATAACCAATTCGCAAGGAAATATAAGTGTAGTTAATATGACATACTATTAAAGCTAGTTTCGATATAAGTAGAGATCCGCTTTTATGATTCCCAGAATCTTGTATTATTACGTTTTGCAATTCGTAATGGAAAACAAATAACCACATAAAAACAGACTAGAAGGGGTAGAAGCAGAAGACAGACTCTATATGAAAGCAGTAAATCATATAAGATCCAAGATCTCAAGTGAGTCTTCCCCAATTTGAGGACCAAAGACCCTCATCAAGTTTTCGAGCAAGGTACTTGATGACGTGCAAAGTATCACAAAAGTGAGATGCAAAGGTCTTTGACGGATAATAAAATTTTGTTTATTAACCAATTTAATAAACCTACCCAATTTTATTAGATCTAGATCAAAATTAAAATTTATGGCAAGAATGCATATTATTGCCATAGAAAATAAAATAAAGCGAGTATTTAAGCGGATCTAGCGTGTTTATTCTATGTGTAACCCATAAACACCAAACGATTTGACTTGTGATGCCACTGTTGGGATTTTACAACTAGTTAACCATTTAACTACGAGTGCGCAGCGGAATGGATCTAGTTTGATGTTTATTATTAACACATAAATAAAACAATAAATACTAACCTTTTGTTTAATTGATTAAATCAAATAAACGGGTCTTGATCTTGATCTTGAAAACTAACGACTAAGTTGTCGTCTCTATGGTTGCTCACACAACACGTCACACGAGCACATTACGATACTAGTGGTTGCTTCACGATTACTAACAACAAGTGTTCTTGATCTTGCTTCAAACCAATCGGATACCATAAACAGCTATGTCCGATCAGTAGATAATAAAAGAGGATGAAAACAGTATAAACCAAAACCTTGTTTATAAGCATTCTTAAATGCACCAAGACAAGAAAAACCTTTATGGTTTATGTATTGCCTCATAGTGGACAAAAGAAAACTACCAATACTATGTTATGATACATACGTGTGAATTGAGCAGACACACAAGAAAAAGGAGCACAAGTATTTATATATATATAGTCTTTAGTTTGCCTTGGATCAAAAGTAAAACAAACTAAAACAATACATATATTATGTGGTCTCTAAATCTTTTATTTTCTTTTGAAAATCTGCCGACAAACACAATCACAAACATGTAAAATTGCCATGAGATTAAAAAGAGAAAATCTTTTCTTCTTTTAGAAAACTCATGCGTTTATTTGATTTTGTGATATAATATTTTGTATTTCTTGATAGCAAAATATTATATGCATCAAAATATTTAAACTTGTCACCCTCTAATAATTTAACGTGTATTAATTAGTTTATAACGTCTAACGGTTAAACTAAAATCGTTAAATATATTTTGTGAAACATTATTAAACGTTTAATAAATATATAACACGTATATATATTAAACGTATAATAAAACGTACTCTTCGTGTTTAAGTGTGTGCCCCCGATAGGCTCACTCATTTTCGATGTCTAAACGATCACATATCCCAACAGGTTTTCCAGCAGTTGTAGACTGTAGTCATGATTTGACGCCATTGCCTGTAGAGCTCCATATAGATTTGTAAACATCTGCTCAAAACTATTGATTAGACTCCAATGCCACTCCGTGCTGCAGAGCAGCCTGAACGAAAGGCGACCAGATGTATTTTGCTTATATTGATGAGGTGCAAGAGTTTAGTACGAAGCAAATGTTTTACCGAGAGTTCTTATGCACCAGAATATCTAGAAAAGAAAAAGGTTGTGTGAATCCGAGGTAAAACAGTTGAAACAGAATTTCAGGACGCGTGCTAGTGTGCTCGACTTAGCTCAGAGTGTAATTAACATTTATATTGTTACTTGTGCACTCAATAGAGACACACAACAATGTCACAAACATGAACCTAGAACTATAAGGAGCATGTCCCCGAAAATGACAATAAGTGAAAGTGTATCACTTTGGGTCCTATGTGACTTAAAAGCAATGGGAAGTTGGCCACTATAAACACAACAAGTACCCGGAAATAAAAGCATACACAAATTGAAGACCCAAGTGACATTTGGGTAACCTGATATGTTTTCAACTTGTTATAATCCTAATAGTTATAATAAGTTAATAATATTACATGCCACTAACAGTTATAATAAGTTAATGCATAATAGAGTTACTTAACGTACAGCAGAAGTCCTTCACAAGTCTTTCAAGTCTTTGTCTTCAACCTGAAAAGCACACCGGAAAACAACATTAGAAATGAAACAAGTGTCAAAAGCTGATATAAACTACCACTTTAGCCAAGTAAAAAGAATGAAATGCATTAAGATGTAAAAGATAAAAATCAATGAACAACGAACTTACGTGATAACAGAGTTCATAATGACTACTGTTGCAGTGACGTTGTTCCTAATTTTATCGTCAAGTTTGCTTAGTATATTCCGGATTCAAAAGCGTTCAATGGAGACTGGAACCATGAATCAAACTGATCATGTTCTTTTGGCTAATTATATACTTGATTCGTCCCTCATGGGTATGTTTCGTTTCTATTTCCTTACTTATGATGCCAAGAAAACTGTTTGTTACTGAGTAAAAGATATGATATATATATATGATACAGGTTTTTGCTTATTCCTTGGACTGATGATCGATAGACTTCATTACTATGTTAAAAGGTTCGATTATTCCGAGAGCATCAAATTCTTAACCAAAGTGGAAGACCGTTGCGAGACATAATCAGAATGAATATAAACATACCTTAATTTTTATTTTTTAAATTTCATATACTTTTGACTTTCGATATTTTACTCTTAATAGTTATATTTTAATTATTAATCAATAAATCATTTATATAAACATTACATATATACGATTTATAAATTCATGATTTTGTTATGTTTAATATTATTCTATATAACAATATTAAACTTTAATATTTAAATAGTATAATGCTCATTGATTCACAAGTATTTGCTTGATTTTTTATTATGTGATAATATTAATTGATATTTTGTATAAATATTTGTTGCATAAGGATTTGATTTTGTTTAACTGAAATTTTAGCTATCATTTCTAGACATTGTGTGTTTAATAACAAATAACGACCTTGAAAAATATATGTTGTTGTAATATGTAGAATATCGTTTATTTATTTTCATCTCACACCGATGTTTGAGGTAATGCATTCATTTTAATATTTATATTCATGTTAATAATAATTTACGTAGATTTCATTGCTTGACTTTGTTAAATGCTAAAATAAAAATAGACAATAATTTATGTTTTTATTTGAATATATATAATTATGAGATCTGTTGTTTTTTAATATTACATATATGTTGTATTTTTAAATTATAAAATATATAGTTTATAAAGTTTAAGGGGGAGGGGGGGTATTATGTTTATTTTCCAAAGTTACTAAAAAATATGGAAAAATATAAGTTTAAACTTAAGTCATCTAATTTATTTATAATTTAATCATTAAAGTTTTATTAATTTCCTCCTCATTTTTTAAATTTTTATTTTCACAAATTTGACAGATATATTTTTATGTATTTTCATCAAATTTCTCTAGAAATTTTTTAATTTGACTAAACTAATTCAATTTTGACTTTTTTGGACCAATCCCATTGCTTAGTTTTGCTTATGTGTCAAAATCAAGTCATTTGATTGGTCCAATTATTTTTCTACAACCTCCACTTTTCACTAAATTTCTTAAAAAATCTAATTCTTTTATTATATAAAAGATATATACTCGCACGTAGCTGCGAAAATTATCTAGCGGAAAATAGTTAACGGTATGTTAATTGATTTGATGGTCGAACCAATAACTGGGTGACTCGATCGGGTTGACCTATTGGTCGAATCGATGAACCGGTGACTCGGCCGGGTTGACCTTGGTCGATCTTGTGACTCGGTGACTCGACCGGGTTAACTCGGTGGTCGAATTAGTAAACTGAAGACTCGACATGTTTAACTTGGTAGTCGAACCCGTGACCGGTGGCTCGACTAATGGCTAGAGCGAGTTGACCCAGTGGCTCGACCGGGTTCACCCGGTAATCGAACCCATGACCCGGTGACTCGTCCGGGTTGAACCGGTGGTCGAAGCCGTGACCCGGTGACTCAATCGTGTTTACGCGGTGGTCGATCTCGTGGCCCGGTGGTCAATCCCGTGACCCGGTGGTCAATCCCGTGACCCGATGACTCGACTAGTGGTCAAACCCGTGACACGGTGAATTGACCGGGTCGACCAGATGTTCGAACCCGTAATCTGATAATATTGTGTGAAAAGTAAAGATAGGGTTTTGGATGAAAGTATATTTGGCTCGTAAATCAGTTTATCGTTGTGATTTTGATTTGATTTTGGGCTTTAATAAACCATACAGTCCATAAGTAATTTAGTTTTGGGCTTAAAGAAACTATAAGTTAAGCCCAATGCATGTTATGTTTGTTAATAAAAAATATTTTTAAATCACTTGCAATATATAACTTCCTGGAATTTGAATTTTATATATGATCACCATCATTTAATAAGTTCTACAGAGTATTGAAGAATTGAAATGATATGAATTTGTTTCTTTATTTATATATACATGAAGGTCGTCGATTTAGTCTGATTCTGTCTCGTAACTTTCTTTCGCTTTGGTAAAGGATTTGATGCTCTCGGAATAATCGAACCTTTTAACATAGTAATGAAGTCTATCGATCATCAATCCGAGAAATAAGCAAAAACCTGTACCATATAAACCATAATCTGTTATTACACACGTACATTCCCTCGGGGTCACAAGTTAGAAAAATAAACATGAAAACATACCCATAAGCGACGAATCAAGTATATGATTGGTCAAAAGAACATGATCAGTTTGATTCATGGTTCCGGTCTCCATTGAACGTTTCTGAATCCTGAATATACTAAACAAACTTGACGATAAGACTAGGAACAACGTCACTGCAACGGTAGACATTATGGGACCTCGGCCCTCCTTGAAACGATCCAACACGAACATGGCTAGTCTTCTTAGAGGTGTCTTAAACGAAAGGATCATGATAATATTTATTTCGACTGCCACGAGTATACACAAAAGAGGTGTCATTTTTTTGCCCAAATTTTTTGTAGCACAGATTTCATTTTGGTATTACTTGTAGGGGCTTTAAATTTTACTTTAACTGTCACCTCAATTAAAGAATCACATTCTATCCTTTAAAACGAAATTTCCATCTTACATGTTATTGAAGTTAACAACAAACGTGCTTATCAAATTTATATGTACAGTAACATTTGCTTAACCGGTCGTAACTTGTAAAAACCATGTCATCCGCCAACTGGGCACGCCACCGGCTATTACAATTCTTGAATGTCGCCCCCTATCCCAAGATGACCAGAAAAGGGGTCGGACTAACGAATGAAGTGTTTTTACCTAACGGGGCGGTTTTAACACAAATCAGGCCTTTGGGTCTCGAATGGGTATCGAGTAAACACTTTGGTGAACCAGCATAAGATACGAGGGTAAAGTATTTTGAGTATAAGATGAAATCTGAGGAGAGTACAACGTGAACTATCAAGTAGGCCGGGAGATGTATTTAGACGGGCAATATATGAGGATTAACGTTAATAGGATCAGGGCTACAATTGTTGATGCACTGGATTCACCGCATCCAAAAAACGCAAATTTGCTGAAGGGGCATTTTTGACATTTGAGCATACGGAGAACAGCATATTTTGCTGGTATTAGAAACAGTAGATGTACCCAGTATATTTGCCGGACCCAGTTAGGGAATGCGGGTTCGGCTATCCTGATTTTTGTACTTCTAAGTTCTAATAACCAGCTTCGATTATTATATATACAAGTTTGACATTCAAAGTCAAACAAATACAACTCTAGATCAAACATATGCACAAATTGTACTGTCTGAACACTTGCATTTGCTACATCGGCATAACAGTTGGACAAAATTTACAGGTTTTTTAGGCCTTCATACTCTTAATCTCCGAATACCGATGGCTTGCAATGCTCATACTCTCAAAATTCTTGTTAGTTTGTAAACTTGAGCGCTCCTTCTCGGTAACAGTACTTCTAGGCAATTACGCATACCATCAACTCTGCAACACGACATATTTTGAAATTTTAAACCTAACTTCAGTCCGGCCTAATACGTCAAAATTTAATTTAAAAGAAAATGAGCTTACCTTCTACTCATGGTTTTCTGAATGTATTGATCCTGCACTATCGATCCTTGACCACTGTACTTCTTTTCATCAGTATTCAGAATAATCTGTGTTCAATAATTACTGTATAAGATATCACGATCACAGCAATGAATAAGATAAACCAAATTTTATCTTAAAAAATGTTATCTTTACTTGATATTCTCCGGCTTCTTCTACGCCTACGTTGTATCTGTCGTATGAGTTTGAGGGATGAAAGTTGAAAATGAAGAGAAATGGGCCTCGTAGATACGACATGTGCCCATGTATAAAAACAAAACTCAATTCATTATAATTTGATAAAACTTATTTGAAGTAATTAAAAGGTAAACCTGCCAAGTACATGCTAACGGATTAAGCCTCGGTGATGTGTACTGCTTTATAGTAAACTTATACTTCAACTTTGTAAGCTCAGCCATACGATCCTCATTTGCATCTCCAAATCGCCTAAGTATAGCTGCCTCATACTCTTCCCAAACGGCATTAGCATGATTCCTAATGTATTACAAGTGCCAAGCTAAAGTTGCATCATACAAGTGAATAGAAACCAGTTTAAGCTTATCTTCTGCAACAACACCATCAATGGTGAAAAACTGTTTGACCCTATACAACCATCCTTTCACATCTTCACCATAGAATTTAGGAAAATCAACTTTAGTTAATCTGCTAAACCGACTAGATCCTTCCCCATTCCCGTTGACATTAGTCATGGAAGTAAGAATCACTTGGTTCAATCGCTCGTTCATGTCAGTTATCTGATTAAGCAGCGGAGTAGTAACACTGGTGATCTGATTAGCAATCCAATTCCTTGAGGCTTTATCAAGCTGAATCTCAGGAGGTTAAGATTGATTCCTAGTGTTAACCATAGTTATAACCACTCACCAACACTGGTCAACAAAGTTTGTTAAAGTTGTTAGTCAGTTAGACTGTTTGTAACAACTTTTAAAGCCACATGTACACCCTGAATCGCCTTGTGTACAACAAAAACTGATTAGGTAATTCGGTTATGATTGTAACAACCTAACCATTTCAACCGTCACGGTGGCGTAACAAACTTTGAACAGAAACGTAACAACCTATACCAGAAACTGTAACAACTTTTCCGATGACCGGAAAAGATAACAATGGCGGAGCACGGTCGCAAGACGATGGTCTGATACCAATTGTATTACACTTAATCCAGCTTATCAGATAAGCAAGGATAAGCAACACTAATAAGCTAGAATTAACTGTAATAAGCCAATTCGAAGCTTAAAAGGTTAAAATGGGATTTGTGATTATTATTGATGAAATGGAATGTTTACAAAGAAAAGAGAGAATTGCACACACAAGATAATCAACAAATGAGAAAGAATTGTCTATTTATAGACAATTTACAACTAAGAGGGAAAAGTAAATTTGAAATTTTGTTGGAATTTTTTGGAAATGACCCATCTTGAGTTGTATATAACAAAATACATTTAAAAGCATTTTTAAAAACACTTGGTAAGCAGTTAGTACTTAGTACGAGTTACTTTTTATGTCCAACATTTCATCAAATAGATGGGGTTCATAAAAAAACTCAACATCGCCATCCCAGACTCTCTCATTATATGAATACCTCATATCACAAAATCAAGCTATTAAAGTTTAGAAAATATATCAAATATTTTAATCCTTACAAAAGTTGATATACAATCAACAAATAACAGCAAACTGTTTGTGCATCCCGCAGTTGTTCAAAATCAGAGGAGCAAACATATCCAACTTTATAGATAAAAAAGCAAAATCAAAAGTATAAAAAAAGTAAGCACAACAATAATGAATTTGAAAGCAGTAAATTTACATCGGGCATTCATCATGGATCGGTTAACCTTCTAAACTGAAATTAAAGAATCGGATATCAAATGACAAATTAATAATATAGGAATCAAGGTACTAAAGTTGAACAAACATATATTATAAATCGGCCATATCAAAGTAGAACCTTAGTTATAAAGATATGAAGATGAAGAAGAAACAAAATGAAGAAAATGTTTTGGAGAAGATATATTCAATTCAACTTTATTTGAATTCTGACCCGAGTTATAGATAAAAATGAAGAAAATGAAGAATCATAGATAAAAATGATGAACTGTTTTGGAGAAGCTAAAAAGAAATTCAAATTCTTGGCATATCAGTGGCTGCTCCATTTTTCAAGGTTTAAGGGTTTAGATTATCATATCTTCATTGTATGTTTAAACAAATTATAAAAAATAAAACATGTAATTGCAATAAATATTATAAGATTTAAGTTCATTTGCATACTAAACTTTATTTGAATATCAAGGGACTAATCTCCACCACTCATCTCCATCTTAATCTAATGGATAAGATTAAACATAAAACCAATTTCCTCTTTTTTTTCAAACATTAATATTTTTTAAACCATCAATCGTTATACGAAAAAAAATATACCATTACGACGGGCATTTAATTATCTTTCTACAGATATGCTATATGATATACTTTCGACAAAATTTTTTTTTTGTTTTTTTTCGTAATTTATCATATATGATACTAAATATCATATATGATAGTAACACTGGTATCATATATGATATAACTTATCATATATGATATAAACCAATATCATATATGATTCTGTAATAATTTGTAACATAACACTAATATCATATATGATAAAACAATATTATCATATATGATATTTTACGCAAATTTAATAAAAAAAACGAATTTTTTTTCTTCAAAAGTATATCATATTGCATATCTGTAGAAAGCTAATTAAATGCTCGTCGCGATGGTATATTTTTTTCCGTTTAACACTTAACGGTTTAAAAGATATTTAAGTTTTAAAAATAAGTGAAATAATTAAATACTTTTAATCTCAACCATTAGATATTGTGAGTATGGATGGTGAGGATGAGTCCCTTGGTATCCATAATAGATATGGTATCCAAAATAACTTTACTCTTAATTATTTTATTTTAATGACATCAACACTTAATAATTTTTAATTAAATTAATAAATAGAAGGTATATACATAGTCAAAGATGACATATGCACAAACCTTTTTTAATAGAGTTAATAGATTCTTTTTAAAAATATTGTCCGTTATTCTATTCTAAAACTATATGTTATTATTTGTAGATAATAATTTTAAGACGGGAATAGTATTTAATTAATTTTTGTTTTAAGTTTGTCAGGCTACACGGAATAAGATAACAAAATTGACAGTCCACGCCAACTTATCATTCAACCATAGTAACTAGTAAGCGCCTAAGACTCGCCTAAGACTCACATTCATTGAATTTCTCGCTATATATAAAATATACAACACTAAACACCCTCACACATTCACAAAACTAATAAAAAATATTAACAAAATCACACTCACTAAAACTCGCAAACGATGAGTTACTTTTTGTTCACCTATTTCTAATTTCAAACTCACGCGTAACTTTTTAGTTGTTTTTCAGTCGTTTCTTCCTGTTTTGGAGTCCAGAGAGAAAGAGGAGATAGGAGTTTTGGATAAAAGCGGCTGAAGAATAAAAGATAACCTAGTAAACCTATATGTCGGGCTAATTCGGGCCATTCGGGCTAAATTCGATTTTCGTACCGAACCGGACCGAAACCGAAAAACTAACATTTTGTAAACTGAAAATGTAACCGAAATTACTCGATTTCGGGCTCGGTTCATCCGGTTTGACCGGTTCAGCTGGTTTAACTCGGTTTCGGTCGGTATTGCTCGGCCCTAGTATATATGGACTAATCATACTACTTTGTTATCATTTTTTCTATAACTTACGACACCTCACAAAAAGTCTTTCTCGTTTCATAGTATACGTGGCAAAACTTTTTGGTTATTCATTTTTCTTTTCTACCGCAGCCTTTACTCTAATGTTACAAATGTATGTATTTACTTATATTAAATCTATAACAATATTGTTGTATTTATATCAATGTTTTTATACAGTTTTTTTTTTTTGATTTCATAGTACTATAAACTAGCTAGCTGCATCCATGTAAGGTAATATTTGTGTATGTTTACCTTTATATAGAATGTAGTTGTACAATGGTATTTCAAAAACGAGTAAAAAGCCAATGTTTTACACTAGCTAGCTGCATGCATCTACTAAAGTATGGATAGTCACTTCGTCACATGGCATTAAAGGCTCCTATTTACAAAATGAAGGTAATGAAGGTACATGAATGTCGGACAAACCTTGATAACCTTTTTGTTCAAAAATACATGTCAACTTCTGCTTTTTCAAATCATCAATTTTTCTATAGTCAAAGAAGTAAGCTTCCAAACAAAATAAATACATCATCAACTACCTTCTGCTTTTATATTAAGAGAAGCAAAATCTTTAACCTAATCAATACACGTAGTCACTTACTATCAACTAAATTCTCTTACTTACATTCAAACCTTCAACAACTCTTCATACAACAACAATCCACTATGTCAAAACCACAGCTGTGTATTGATCACACAACCACTGCTCTTTCTCTGAGCCATATTTTCAGATCTAAGCCTTGGCGAAACTTACACCGAAGAAGATGCACAAACTCATCAACTATATCTGTACTTTTATTTTACGATACATTAGCAAACAACCTTTCTTTCTTGCTATATAACTTTGTAATTTTTGTTTGGCCCACATCAAATTCTCATGTCGTCTTGGGCTGACTGTCCGTTTGTGGTTGTCTTCCCTCCATATGCCAGGATAGTCAGTTTTGGGAAAGCACAAAAGATATTTCAAGATTTTCAAATGGAGTACATTCAAGCTTCTTTTATCGAAGCGGAACGACGTGGTTAATGAAGTTGGAGGGAGAAAATATGATGCGTAGGGCGTTGGAGTGTTGGTGGGAGCTATCTTGGATCTCCTAATTGTCCGTTTGTTGATCTTTTTCCTGTTGATCCAGCTTATGAAATGGACTACATCCGACATTCATTAATGGAAGTAGAAGGGACTTCTGCCAAAAAGGCCCTTGTTGAAGGCTGACTGATGAAGTTGGAGGGAACAAATGTGTTATGTAAGGCATTGGAGCTGCAGGAACATCTGGCGATCTATGAGGGCCTTTATGGTCCTCTTAAAAGAGATGTACAAGATTAGATTGATTCTACTTCTGGTGGTTTGAGAAAGTGTACATCTTATAGATGGTATATTTTCAAATCGGAAGATAATGATAATGATATATGGGCTTTGAGGATCTTTCAAACTTTTCAATGAAGTATATTCAAGAGTCCTTGTTCGAAGCGGAAAGACTTTCGATCAAAGACTCTTGAATGTACTCCATTTGAAAAGCTTGAAAGATCTTTTGAGAATCCAAATCTGAAGACAGTGATATGGTTTATTTCTGGACAATGTGTAGGCTGATCTAGTTATCCATTTATTGACTTATTATCTTTTAGTACTATTGGCATGTAATATTAATGTTAATGAAACATGTCTGTGACATTTGATGATTCTAGAGTTAATTTAATTCAATCACTAGTTGTCGTCCAAGGTGAGTTTGCATATAAGATTAAAAATGTTTAAGGTGTCGGGCTAAACCAAAACTTAGGATTTTGGGTTTTCATTGTTTCATAAAATATACAAAACCTAAAAGAGCATAGAAAAATATAGCAGTGATATTAAGAACAAAACTATGTTTGGATGCCAATCAATTCACTCACATAACACATGCAACTCTGCCTCTTGTTTACAAATATTAAATCCCATATATCAGTTATTGTGGAGCAAAATCAAGTTTACTAGTACTAATTTTTAGTCAAATCTATTCATTATCCCATAAATGGGTCCGGCAGTCAGTGATTTTCGGGTTCTCAATAGGCCAAGAGGGGAAAAGTGGTCACTTGAACAAACAGGTAGAGATTCACTTTCGATCAAGATGTTTACATGAATTTCAGATTTTATATGTGAATAATTTTGTGATGGCCACATTGTTGTTTTGAAAGAGGTGGGGACACAAATTACACAAATATGTGGGTAAAGTTGCAGAAGGCTTGTGAGAGGATGATCAAAATGAACAAATATTAAATGTTATCTTAGAGAAGCAGCGAGACTGTTCGAGTGTGCTTTGTGACGGGCCTTTTTGAGAGTTAAAAACCTTACAACTAGGTCACTTGATGGTGGTTTAAAGCTGGTACTTTTTTTATCTAATCATTAATATGGGTCTAAAAAGATCAATTATGTGTTAGCGGTTTGGGACGGGCCTGTTTCAACCTGAACTCATTAAAAAACATTACCCATAAGAAAGTTATATTGTTAGATGAGTATGACATTTGGAAGTTTATCAGCCTTGCACCTAGTGTTTATTCTTAATTACATGGATGGTTTCGACTACTTAGGACATCCGTTTATATGTTTGACTTACTTCTAGTCTCACTTATTTGAATTTGGAATCATATTGATGGCTATGTTTTGACCGAGGATTAGTCTTGTGGGCTGTTGATGGTAGTTTAGGGGCTTGGGCAAGCTTTTATAGATATACCCGTCAGTGTTAAGCTATAGCACACAACCTTCTAGTGCATTAAGTCGTTCTTAGTTGGGGGTTCTGGACTAAAAGGTTAATTCTTGTTTTGGATTACTTATATATAAGTGCTTATTTGTTTATGTTATTGAAGTTTCAAGTGTTCGGCAAAAACTGTTTGTCTACTTATTTAATGCTTATTCGGTGCTGAATTACGGTACTAACGTGTTTTTAAGCCAAAAACATATAAATGGTGTGCCATTTCCTACTCATTCTCGTATGAAGTGGTGTGCCATTTGCTACCTGGCAAAAAACTTGTTCGGCCCATGCAATTGACTGATGAACAGATGGACGTATTGTTTAGCAAAAGTTCATTTACAACTGGGTGGCACGAACAGGGAAAACCACTCTTTTGACAACAAAGTTGTTCCAAAATTAAGAACGTTTTTGGAATGTCTTTAAAAAATCCTTTGTAGGAGAAAGCGGTCAAATTAGAGACGATGAGGTTGTTGATACAAGTACTGTTACCGAACAGAAGCGCTCAAGTTTTCAAATTAACCAGAAATTTGAGAGCATGAAGATTGCACTTGAGCGGTACTCGGAGATTATGCGTACAAAGGCCTAAAAAGCCTGTAAATTTTGTTCAATGGATATACATCATCTAAACAGACGGTCTTGGTATGCCGTTGTTAGGATGTAGCAAATGCAACTATGCAAGTGTTCAGAAGGTACAATTTGTGCATATATTTGATTGACTTTGAATGTCAAACTTGTATATAACTACAAAAATTGTTCAGCCATACTAGTATAGGCACATCTACAGTAACATTTAGATGATCTACTGTTTCTAAATTCTAATGCAAGAAAAAATGATGTTCTTGCTATGGTTCACAACAGCCGGTTGTCGATCTAAATACATCGCTCAACCCACTTGATAGCTCACGACACATTGGAGTGCCATAATGACATGGTTCACAACAGCCGGTTGGTCCCAAGCATATGTGTCAACAAGTGTACTCTCCTCAGGTTCAATCTTGTCCTCCAATTAATAATTTACTCCCATATCTTTTGCCGGTTCACCAAAGTATTTACTCAACACCGCCCCATTTGGTAAAAACACTTCATTCATTAGTGTCTGACCCTGTGAGATTAGAAGCACGGCCGGTGGATTGGGAGTCTGGTAGACACTTGGTGTCTTCAACTTTTATATGTCTCTCAAGTGTCTACAATCAAGTGTCTACAACTTGTATCCGTGTCGAAGAAACTTATAAAAATCATGCATACCGCACCGTAAAATCATGCATTACCGTAAAATCCTTCAGGACTATCAGGGTGTTTAGACCTAGGAATTTATGAAATTTGAGATGATTACTGATCCGGGGAAACAATGTACACTTGAACTAGTGATGGGATTTATGATTTCTTGACGTGATAAGCGTAAAAGAATTCGATCATATTTTATGACGTGGTAGGGGTTGTAATCAAGGACAATGAAATGTACGTGAGATTGAAAAGGCAAGAAGTTATAAAGACTCGAGATTATTTCTTGGAGTTCCTGAAATGGGTTCCCCGTGAAAAAGGTTTGAGAAGATTAGTCCTAGAGGTAAAGTCTCGTTCTAAATTAGATAGAGTAGTTTGATAATCCTTATATCGGTCCTTGCGAGTCATTATAATATCATCGCAGTTCCAAAAAAAAGACTTGGTTCGAAATTATTGAACATTACCCTCATGAAAGACCCTTAACTCTCGCGCCAACCCCTCAGTGTATATCATCAAGCTCGTTCATGTCACCGACTAAGATTGGTTAGCTTAGACACAAGTAAATATTACTGTAAACACACGTTTATTTTTAATTTCTATAACTTGTAAGGTGGAAATTTAGTTCTAAAGGATAGAATGTGATTCTTTCATTGATGTGTAAGTTTAAGTAAAATTTGAATCCCTACAAGTAATACCAAAATGAAATCTGTGCTACCAAAAATTTGGGTAAAAAAATGACACCTCTTTTGTGTATTCTCGTGGCAGTCGAAATAAATGTTATCATGATCCTTTCGCTTAGGACACCTCTAAGAAGACTAGCCATGTTCGTGTTGGGTCATTTTAAGGAGGGTCGAGGTCCCATAATGTCTACCCTTGCAGTGACGTTGTTCCTAATTTTATCGTCAAGTTTGTTTAGTATATTCCGGATTCAAAAGCGTTCAATGGAGACTGGAACCGTGAATCAAACTGATCATGTTCTTTTGGCTAATCATATACTTGATTCGTCCCTGATGGGTATGTTTAGTTCCTGTTTCCTAACTTATGATGCCAAGAAAACTGTTTGTTACTGGGCAAGCTTTTATAGATATACCCGTCAATGGTAAGGCTGTAACAAACAACCTTTTTAGTGCATTAAGTTGTTCCTTAGTTGGGGGTTCTGAACTAAAAGGTTAATTCCTGTTTTGGGATTACTTATAGTATGTAAGTGCTTATTTGTTTATGTTATTGAAGTTTCAAGTGTTCGGCAGAAACTGTTTATCTACTTACTTAATGCTTATTCAGCGCTGAAGTACGGTACTAACCGTTTTTAAGCAATATATGATGTATGAAATAGTTAAAACATATATATGGTGTACATTTGCTACTCATTCTTGTATGAAGTGGTGTGCCATTTGCTATCAGGTAAAGAAGTGTTCTGCCCTGACTGATGAACAGATGGACGTATTGTTTAGCAAAAGTTCATTTACAACCCGAACATGGAAACCCACTCTTTTTACAAGAGCCAAGGTTTTGAATAAGATAATAATTTTTTTTTTTTTTTACATCCGACAAAAGTGTTTTTTTTTTCTTTCGGATATGTGGATCAATATGTGCTTAAAGAGTATACAAAACTCAAATAAAATATATATGAATTGAATTGAATTTGACAGTAACTTTATGTCACTACAAACATGAAAGCATAATATGCACATATTTAAAACTAAACTGACATTTGGTACTCTCTCATAAACGATGCATGTGAAGAAGCTTTACTTTATATGTTTTGGTTTATTTTCATTTATTTGTATATACTTTTGGAATACAGTAGGACGTCTTCATGAAAA
Organism: Glebionis coronaria; assembly: GCA_025667525.1. Lineage (NCBI taxonomy): Eukaryota > Viridiplantae > Streptophyta > Magnoliopsida > Asterales > Asteraceae > Glebionis > Glebionis coronaria. The sequence continues at coordinate 595,931,989 of CM046880.1, forward strand.
GTATGCACGAATAATTATAGTTTTTTAGCATGACTTTTGAGTTGATTTGTTATGTATGATAAATAAATAAATAAAAAAGATATATATTTAAAACATATTATATAACTTTTATTATAAAAAAACAGGTTGAGACACATGGAACTAATGTATACCCTCATGTGATTGATAAATATAAAAAAAATAAAAAAATACCGAGTATGTGTATGTCATCCCAGTTGCCCATTTTGATTCGTGGCGTACTGGCATGTAATTATGTGCATAGGACTTTTGGCTTTATTTATTACTTTTAATTGCTAATTATGACTAAACGCTTTCGCATTATGATCTTTTGTTATGACCTTACTGCAAAAAAAAATTTATCATGGTATGCTCTCAATATGTCTTCTTATATAATTACGTCACTCTTTATGTTGTCGGTGCATACCAAAATTACTATGCATGTATAAAAGAATAAATAATGATCATGCTTTAACTGTTTTATTTGGCTAGTCTCAAATACGTAATCATGTAATTTATATTTTAAAGAAAATTAATTATATGACATTAAGATGAGATTAAGCTGTTAGTCACCAAAGTGACCAAGTTGATTTCAAATTTTAGTCATACAAATTTATTTTGTATAATGAATGCTATTGTATATTTTATTAGTTGATAGAGATTATGAATTTTGCCCAAAGGAAAAATTGTTCTTCTATAACTAATAAAACTAAAAGTTGAAAATTAATACTTTTTTGTCATGTGTATGTAGTTATCCAAAGATGCTTTATACATTTGACAAAGTATATTTTATTTTCTTGTCAAGTTTTATAGCATTCTAATAAAGATGATATATTGTTGTGTTTACCCAAAGGAAACCAATAATATATATTTCAATTATTTATCTCATTTTTTTTAACTAGTAAGCTTATACATTTTTTGCAGCAATTAACCTTCACTCTCAAGCTTCTTCTATTACCTTGTTTACCGGTGTGAATTTCTCCGAATGGAGCGAACAAGTCACTTTCCATTTAGGTGCTTTGGATCTTGACTTGGCGCTAATGGAGGATAAGCCTGCTGACCTTACTGATAAAAGTACAGAGGCTCAAAAATCATACCATAAGGCATGGACAAGGTCTAACAGACTTTGCTTGAATTTTATGCGGATGTCAATTGCCAACAACATTAAGTCTTCTCTTACTGACATTGAAAATCAGAATGCTAAAGATTTTCTTACGTTAGTGGAAAAGAAATTTCGTTCTGCTGACAAAGCACTAGCAGGGACACTTATGGCTGAACTCACTACCATGAAATTTGATGGTACAAAGAGTATGCAGCAACATGTCCTTGACATGACTAATAACGCGGCAAGACTTAAGGCACTAGGTATGAATGTGGATGACTCTTTCTTGGTGTAATTCATTATGAATTCACTTCCTTCTGAATATGGACCGTTCCACATCAATTATAACACATTAAAGGATAAGTGGAATATTGATGAACTGTCTAGTAAGCTTATTCAAGAGGAGTCAAGACTAAAGAAACAAAGAGTTCATTCCGTTAACTTGGTGAATCAAGGAGTTGACAAGAAGCTCAAACCAAAACCCAAGAACTTTAAGAAGAAACAACATGGTACAACCTCGAAGTTTGCCAATGCTGAAAAGAAGGAACAAAGGGACGACAAATGCAAATTTTGCAAGAAAGAGGGACATTTCCAAAAGGATTGTCTTAAGCGTAAGGCTTGGTTCGAAAAGAAAGGTATACATTATGTTTCTGTATGCTTTGAATCAAACTTGTCTGAAGTTCCTTCCAATACTTGGTGGTTTGATTCTGGTGCTACTACTCACGTTTCTAATATTATGCAGGGATTCCTTACAATCCAAACCACAAGCCCAACTAATAACTTTCTCTTTATGGGGAACCGAATGAAGGCCCCGATTGAAGGCGTAGGGACTTATCGACTGAAGTTAGATACTGGGTTTCACTTGGATCTAATGAATACTCTCTATGTACCTTCAATTTCTAGAAATTTAATTTCTATTTCGAGACTTGATGTTAGTGGTTATACTTTTGGTGGTGGAAATGGTCGTTTTAATTTATATAAGAATAAATCCTTTATTGGTTATGGTATTCTTTTTGATAATTTATATAAATTAAAGCTTGATGATGTTTTTTCTGAATCTCTATTTACTGTTGAACATAATGTTGGAATGAAACGTAGCATGGTGAATGAAAATTCTGCATTTTTGTGGCATAAACGTTTGGGTCATATATCCAAAGAAAGATTACAAAGATTGGTGAAGAACGAGATTCTACCAAATCTAGACTTCACTGATTTTGGCTTATGTGTGGAATGCATTAAGGGTAAGCAAACCAAACATAGCAAGAAAGGTGCCACAAGAAGCAGCGATCTCCTTGAAATTATACACACCGATATTTGTGGACCATTTGATACTCCATCCTTCACTAGAGAAAAATATTTTATCACTTTCATAGATGATTTTTCACGTTATGGATATGTCTATTTGCTGCATGAAAAATCTCAATCTATAAATGCCCTCGAGGTATTTGTAACTGAGGTTGAAAGGCAACTAGATAGAAAAGTGAAAATCGTAAGATCTGATAGAGGTGGTGAATATTACGGAAAGTATGATGAATCTGGACAGTGTCCTGGTCCCTTTGCAAAGTTCCTCGAAAGTCGTGGCATATGTGCTCAATATACTATGCCAGGCACACCACAACAAAATGGTGTGGCAGAAAGGCGAAATAGAACATTAATAGAGATGGTTAGGAGCATGATAAGTAAAACCTCTTTACCCAAAAGTTTGTGGATATATGCACTTAAAACCGCAGTGTATCTGTTAAATAGGGTTCCTAGTAAGTCAGTTCCAAAAACTCCTTTTGAGTTATGGACTGAAAGGAAACCTAGTCTGAGACACCTGCATGTTTGGGGTTGTCCAGCAGAAGCACGGGTTTATAATCCACAAGAAAATAAATTGGATTCTCGAACCGTTAGTGGTTACTTCATTGGTTACCCAGAGAAGTCCAAAGGGTATAGGTTTTATTGTCCCAACCATAGTTCTAGAATTGTTGAAACAGGTAATGCCAAATTTCTGGAAAATGGTGAAGTTAGTGGGAGTGTTGAAAATCAAGTTGTGGATATTAATGAAATAAGGGATGATGATCCATCTCCCATACATGCTCAAAAATCCACACTTGCACCAGATGTTGTTCGTGTATCTCAAAATCAAGAACAACATTTAAATAATGAAGAAACACCTCATGAAGAAAATAACTTACCAACTCAAACAAGTGAACCAATTGTAATAGCATTAAACAAACCTACAAGGGTTAGAAAATCGGCTATTTCTGATGATTATATTGTTTACTTACAAGAGACAGATTTTGATATTGGTATTGATAATGATCCTGTATCATTTTCACAGACCATAAAAAGTGATAAGTCTAAATTATGGATTAACGCTATGAAAGAAGAGTTAAAATCAATGGCTCAAAACAAAGTCTGAGATCTTGTAAACTTGCCAGAAGGTTCTAAACGAGTTAGGTGTAAATGGGTCTATAAGACCAAACGCGACTCTAAAGGCAATGTTGAAAGATATAAAGCTAGACTTGTAGCCAAAGGTTGTACTCAGAAAAGCGTCGTTGATTACCATGAGACTTTTTCACCCGTCTCAAAGAAGGATTCGTTGAGAATAATATTGGCATTAGTGGCTCATTTTGACTTAGAGCTACATCAAATGGATGTGAAAACCGCTTTTTTGAATGGAAATCTTGAGGAGGAAGTTTATATGGAACAACTTGAAGGGTTTTCCATTGATGGTAAAGAAAATATGGTGTGTAAATTAAAGAAATCAATATATGGACTTAAACAAGCTTCTAGACAATGGTATATTAAGTTCAATGATACCATTACATCTTTCGGTTTTGAAGAAATCATCGTTGATCGATGCATATATCGCAAGATCAGTGGGAGCAAGTTTATATTTTTGGTTCTATATGTTGATGATATCTTGCTTGCGACTAATGACTTTGGTTTATTGCATAAGACTAAAGAATATCTTTCTAAGAATTTTGAAATGAAAGATATGGGTGAGGCATCCTATGTGATTGGAATTTCTATATTCCGTGATAGATCTCAAGGTATATTAGGATTGTCTCAAAAGGCCTATATCGACAAAATTCTTGAGAGATTCAGTATGAGTAGATGCTCGGATGGTATAGTCCCTATTCAAAAGGGAGACACGTTTAGTCTTAAACAATGTCCAAAGAATGATGTGGAACGAAAAGAAATGGAAAACATTCCATATGCTTCAGTTGTGGGCAGTTTAATGTATCTACAAACTTGCACTAGACCCGACATCAGTTTTGCGATCGGGATGCTATGTAGATATCAAAGTAATCCTGGTATTCATCACTGGAAAGCTGCAAAGAAAGTATTGAGATATCTGCAAGGAACAAAGGATTATATGCTTACTTATAAGAGGTCTAATCACTTGGAAGTGATTGGATATGCTGATTCTGATTATGCTGGATGCAAAGATAGTGGAAAGTCAACGTTTGGCTATGTGTTCCAACTGGCTGAAGGAGCTATTTCTTGGAAAAGTGCCAAACAATCTATCATTGCTGCATCTACTATGGAAGCAGAATTTGTAGCTTGTTATGAGGCTACCATTCATGCATTATGGCTGCGGAATTTTATTTCAGGGCTTGGGGTTGTCGACACTATAAGCAAGCCGCTGAAAATGTATTGTGATAATACCGCAGCAATTTTCTTCTCTAAGAATGATAAGTACTCCAAAGGTGCAAAACATATGGATATTAAGTTCTTCATCGTCAAAGAGGAAATTCAGAAACAAAGAGTGTATCTAGAACATATTAGTACGGATCTAATGATTGCAGATCCTCTTACCAAGGGTTTACCACCAAAGGCATTTATGCAACATGTTCCTAGGTTGGGTCTTGGTTGTGTTGATAACTAATTATGATGTTCTAAACACTTTTGAGCTCTATAAATTGTTTCTGATTTTATTTCTGATTATTTATGTTATTATGCATGCATTTGTGTTTTAATAAGAAATGTTTATGAATTATCATAACAATTATGTGGACTGTATGATTGTTTATATATAACTTATGAATCTAACATGATGTACTCATAGTGTTGTGATGTATGGAAGGGAGTATACGAGTATACTGTATATAACCGCCATAATCCTCGCTATATAGTTAGTTGTGTCAAGATACTTATGATGTTTAACGGTTTCAAGATTAATTTGCTAGCCTTATGTTATACCATTAAGAAGTATCATGTCAAGTGGGAGAATGTAAGAAATATTATATTATTATAATATATCTTGTAATATTCTATATTAAGTGACATGATAATCTTCTCTTAATGTTTGATTATTTGTTTCCCGTTATAAATAATTAGCATTGATGGACATGCTAATATAAAGTCACTATATAAACTAGTCCTCTCCCTGCCTTAAAAACATATACAGAAAAATACACCGTAGAATTATTTTGGCTCTCCATCAAGCTCTCTACAATAAAGTGGGTCAAGGTAGAGAAACTAGTTTATGCTTTAAGGTGTTCTTGAAATCATGTCAACACCATCTATGGCTTCCGGTATGTTATCTCTATCATCTTTTCTATGTGGTTATTATCTTATTCTAAGATCTTGTGGCATAATGATTTAATGTGTTTAGCATTGATGTTTAATAATGTTCTTACACGAAGTTGTTCCAAAATGAACATTTTTGGAATGGCTTTAAAGAATCCTTTGTAGGAGAAAGCGGCCAAATTAGAGATGACGAGGTTGTTGATGATCCTGAAAACAAACCGGGTGTTCTTTGCCAGCTTCTTGTGACATTCAGCCCAAAACTTTGTCTTGCAGTTAAACATGCCCGCCTAACAAGATAGGTCAAGTAACAGGAATTCATCAACTGAGGACTGAGGTCAGTCTTGGTGCTAATGTTACATCAGATTGAGTGATATCCCAAAGACGTTAATTATATGAAGGTGGCCAGATGGATTTGTTTATATTGATGAGGTGCAAGAGTCTAGTACGAAGCAGGTGTCTCTTTTTAAAAATATTGGCCAAAATGTGGAAGAAGGCTTCGTTTTTGCGGATGACACTATATGAACTATAAATTTCAGTACGCATTCGTATACATGTTTCTTCAGTTCTGCATTATTATTTGACATGCTTTCAATATGTTCACATAAATTTCAGATTTTCTATGTGGTTAAAGTTGCGAAGGTAATTTGTGGTCTAAGCTGACCAAGCACAAGGAACAAACCATGAATGTTATCTTATATAAAGGTGCACAGAAAAACCAGTTTATAAGTTTTCAGCAAAAACATTTTATCAACTTTTTCAATGTTAATTCAGCGCTGAAGTATGGTAGTAACGTGTTTTTAAGCCGATATATGATATATGAAATAGTCAAAACATATAAATGGTGTACCATTTCGTACTGAGTCTCGTATGAAGTGGTGTGCCATTTGCTATCGGTAAAGAGAGTTCTTAAGCACAATATCTAGAATAAAAGAAAAAGGTCGTGTATCCGAGGTAAAAGCAGGAACTTGGCAACTATAAAAACAAAACACAAGTACCCGGAAACAAAAGCATACACAAATTGAAGACCCAAATGACATTTGGGTAACCTGATATGTTTTCAACTTGTGAATAATAAGTAGTACTAATAGTTATAATACGTGTCGCAGTAGGGGTAGTAATCAAGGGCGATGATATGTACGTGAGATTGAAAAGGCGAGAAGTTATAAAGACTGGAATATATATTTCTTCGAGTTCTTGAAATGCGTCACCCCCTCATCGTATATCATCAAGCTCATTCACGTCACCGGCTAAGATTGGTTAGCTTAGACACAAGTAAACGTTACTGTAAACACACGTTTGTTTTTAACTTCAATAACATGTAAGGTGGAAATTTAGTTCTAAAGGATAGAATGTGATTCTTTCATTGATGTGTAAGTTTAAGTAAAATTTGAATCCCTACAAGTAATGCAGTTAATTTCATTCCTATTTGCCACAAAAACTTAGGGCAAAAAAATGACACCTCTTTTGTGTATTCTCGTGGCAATTGAAATAAATGTTATCATGATTCTTTCGTTTAGGACACCTCTAAGAAGACTAGCCATGTTCGTCGTTTCAAGGATGGCCGAGGTCGCATAATGTCTACTGTTTCAGTGACGTTGTTCCTAATTTTATCGTCAAGTTTGTTTAATATATTCCGGATTCAAAAGCGTTCAATGGAGACTGGAACCGTGAATCAAACTGATCATGTTCTTTTGGCTAATCATATACTTGATTCGTCCCCCATGGGTATGTTTCGTTTCTATTTCCTAACTTATGATGCCAAGAAAACTGTTTGTTACTGAGTAAAAGATATGATACAGGTTTTGCTTATTCATTAGACTGATGATCAAATTCCGAGAGCATCAAATTCTTAACCAAAGTGGAAGACCGTTACGAGATAGAATCACAATGAATCGACTTTCATGTATGAATAATGGGACAAAGTTGTCTAATTCTTCAATAAAAATAGTAGTCTAGTTATTTGTATGGTTTAGATTATAATTTTATGTTTGCTAAAAAAAGGTTAAAATTTTATGAATTTGTTTATTGGGCCATCTAACTACTTAAGGTTTCTTAAAGCCCAAAACTGAATTACTTAGGGCAGCCTTGAGGCTTGGAGTGAAATAGAGATGACTTTGCAGGCGGAAGGTCGTTTTCTACCTTTGGTAGAAGCGAAACCAGTCTCTTTACCTTAGGTAGGGGTATGGTTGATTACATCTCACCTTCCTCCATACACCGTTTTAGACGGTATTGAGACTCATAACCCGTGAAAAACGACATTAGGTGTTACCTTACCTTACCTTAAAGATGACCTTGATTATCCTCTTGACAGAGATTGAAACTATATATACTTATGAATTTTCACCGCCATATACCAAATCACAAATCTGTGCCATAACCCAATTTAACCAAGGATGACAACATATTGTAAGTCAATTAGAAACAAACATCAACATCGAAACTACTGTAACACTTGTAGCTAAAGGCAACAAACCATATGTAATCATGAACAAAGTAAAAAAGAATGCAAAATCATTCGAAACCCTGTCATTCCTAAAGTCCTATATAACAATAAATTTTGTATCCACCTAATGAATTTCATGAGAGTCTATGGTTCCTAGCATCTATAAATTCTATTAAAACACAGTTTTTGATGATCTCGTTATTTTGGAATTTAGTGGACGTGTCATTTGATAAGCATGTCAATTAAGTTTCACTTTTAAATTGTTGATGTAATAATTCTGTTTACGATCTGTTTTAATAAATATTATTTATTAACATACACGGGTCTGTTTCTTTTACTGTTGGCCATAGAAAGACGTTTTATCAATTTCAAATTCAAATTCTTACAGTTATCAATGTAGCATTGGAATTACTAAATTTTTCTTCTACTGATAAATTTTGAAATTCATTATCATTTGGCCATTTCAAAAGTTAAGTAGCATTGACTCTCCATTTATTTCTAGCCTTTCCAAGATATTCTTTGAATACAAAACAAATTGAGGCATGACTTGCAGCCTCCCGTCTTAATACATGAACATTGAACAACAAACTAACAAAGTATGACAAAGTTAAAATTGTAGTCAAAGTATTCGATGAAAGGCTTGACGAGATATGAAAATTTGTGACACTGAAAAACATAATGGGATAATGTATGTGAGTTTTAATACTAATCTGATTTTTTATTTGGTCAGGGTGACCGGGTTGCGTTTTTGTAATGACAAACTCAAAGCAACTGTTTGGATTAAGGTAACATTTGAAATCTTATTAGCTTATTTGATGGTATTATTGATCTTAACTTCCTTTCTATTAATATTGGTTTTTCATTCATTTATCATTCTAGGTTTTTCTAAAAAGCATGATTTTAGCAAAATATCTTTCAATGGACTACATATATTGTTCTATGTTCAAGTTTATATAGGTAATTTTGAACCTGTTTGTGGATTTGTGGATGAAATGTCAAATAAAGAAATCAAAAATTCTTTGTGCAAACATTCAACCTAACATACCTATTGACAACATTCTGTAGTACTATCCATATTGTTGTTATCTAACTTTTCAAGAAAATTTAAAATATTTGTTTTAAGAAAACATCAATGATAATGATGCTTCAAAAGTTAAACAAAAGATTAGTAGTAAATATTTCATTAATACGCAACTCATGAATGTCAAGTCTTTAAGGTTATGACATATGACCATAACATGTTGCTTTGCATAAATGCAGGTATACAATGAAAGAAGATTCATTGGCTTGAAGCTAGAAACTTGATTTTTTTTGTAGATAGACTATTTAGATGTATTTGTGATTTGTTTAATCATAGTATGTTATCTTATGCAAGTTGTGGTGTCTGTATTGGTAACAACAGTTTATTATTTATAATTTTTAAAAATATGTTTACTTATAATGTTCTCTTTAATATACACATATTGGTAGGATTTCTTAGTACATTACCGAAATCACTCTATTGAATCAACTGGCAGCTTGTATTTTCAGTTTAGTTTTGGTAATATACAAGTTTACTTGAATTGCCCTTGTTGAACACGGGTTATGAGCTAGTTGCTTCATAAAGTTGGGTTGTGTAGAGTTGAGCTATATACTCACTAGTCACCTCAATCATATTACATCTCGATCATCAATGAAGCTCTTTTTTTAAGAGGTTGGTTCCTGTAGCATAAGTCACTAATTTAGGAAAATGGAAAATATGTAGTGTAAAGATCAAAATGCAGAAAAGTAAAGAGAAGAGAGGACTGTCAATAGCCTTACATAGGTGTGTCAAGAGAGAGATACAAATAGAAAGACTGAACATATAAGAAATAATTGAAATTTAGATGTTGAGTTTGATCAAATAGAAATTATTTAGCTAAAAGGTGGGAATGCATGATCATAAAAATAACATTAATTAGTTTTTACTTCAAAGAATGGAGAAAAAAAAGATTAGTAAGTCCAAATGTTATATTAAGATTAGTTGTTCATACTTTGTACCTTGCGAAGTACAATTGTGTTCCGCACTTATTATTAAATTCTTATCAAAATTATTGTCCATATTATGTGTTTTATTTGTCTGTGTTTAATAATTTTTGAACGGATGTAGTACTTAGTTAATTTTTGGTTTAGGTTTGTCACCCTAAATAGAATAAGATAATAAAATTCACCGTCCACGTCAGCTTTTTCTCTCGTATCACTTAACTCGCTTAAACTCATCATTATAAGTGTAAAGTAGCAAAGCTATTATAGTGGTCGATCGTGTTTGATCTTTATTATAGTCGATCGTGATCTTCACACGGAGACATGTACCCCCTCCTCTCTCTTTCTATACAACAAATAGCAGACACACCGCTTTCCTTTTTTTCAATTCATTCGGTTGCCTGTGCGACTGAGTAAATGGACACAACATCCTAAAAAAAATACTGTTGTTGCTTTTTTGGAAATTAAAAAAGAAAAACCTACATAATTACATATATATAATCATTTGTTTTCTTCTTATTTTCCTTTCATCTTCGTTTTCTTCAACAATGCATCTCTTTAATTTCAAAACTCCAAAAAACAAAACGGCCATATCCCAATGTCCACAAAACGTTCCAACAATACTGTGTTTTAGGGGTACTATCTTCTCCTGATTGAGTAGAACTTGAGGCAGACATAATTAAACAAAAATGTTAGTAATAAGAAAAATTTATTCTTCTTGTACAGAGACTCTCCCAGGCTCTGATACCACTTCTTGGGTCCACTAGATGTGGATCTTGCAGCCTGTTAGGAACGGTGAACGACTTCTGTAATCACAAGTCTATTCAGAGAGAGACTCTATATAAATCACACAGTATAAGTGCGGAATACAAATACTATGAACAAGAAGAACAGAATAACTATAACGACTTGATCCTTTACTAAGGATTTCTAATATTATAATGAACTAGAATTATATTTGATGAAGGTGTGTCAAACCCTTCTGCCTAAGGTTCGTTTTATACTACAAGGAAACCCTAATACATCATTAACCAAAACGTGTAAAACTGATATGCATATCATTTCCTAACATATCTCATGCATATCCTAACAGAATAATATCTAAATAATAAAGTTTGACTTTCTATAAGACCAGGAGCACGACTTGCTCCTACTACTACTATGACCAGGAGGAACTACATACCTCCTAGTCTACCTATTACAAATAACTATTCCAATGGTCCTAACAGATTTATTGATTAATAATTAAGATATAACTATCTAGAATACAAATATCGAAAGTTAAAAGGGTACGAAATTCGAAAAATAAATATTGAGGTGAGTTTATATTAATTTACACGATGCATAGTAAAACAACACCGTAATTAGACATATAAATATTAAATGTTTTTAAAAACATTTATAATATACATAAAATCGCAATAACGAAATTATTATTCAATTTATCATTTATGTTCAAGTCTCGTACGTAAAACTAGTAACTGTTATGAAATGTAAAGAATAAGATATCGAGGAGGAAGAAGATAGTTCTTATTGAGTAGTATTCTGTAATGAATATAATGTGTCCTATATATATAAGTCTTTAGGGAGTGTAACCTCCTAGCAAATTAACCACTAATTAAAGGCTAATAAACTATACATTCATGGTGAATATACACATGTAATGAATATATTTATAACACTCCTCCTTGGATATTCACTGTTTGTTATACTTCATAATCTGCCTCATTAAAAACCTTATCAGGAAAAAACCCAGTGGGATAATAACTTGAGAAGGGAAAAAGAGTACAATGTACATAATGCTCCTCCTCAAATAACGTATATCTTTCAAGCGTCAATGACCGGTCTGTTGCTCAAAAACTTTTGTCAGCAAAGATTTTATAATGAAATCCACTGAATTATTGATGCTTCAGATTATGTCCTACAAAGATGACAATATATGTGTAGCTTCCAATCCAATGTCAAATGCATTGGTTAGAAAATAAACATTGGTTAGAAAATAAACATTGTTAATACATATATTAAAAGAGAAAAATACAATCCCATGACGCATATTGATTGCAAAATTGATATGAACACTTTAGTTGCGCTTCTGGTACTTGAGGACCAAAAATATTCTTTGAAACATGTGAAAAAATAAGAAGATATGCATCCAAACGAATTTCGATCCATATAAGATTTCATTCTGCTTGATCAAATAAGTTATTTATAACTTTTTATCAAATGCTTCCATAAGTTGAAATTGCTAGACATGTTTGAGGCATTATGGATCTTTCATAAATATTAGAGCTCTAAGAAAACATATATAATACAAACTAAATACTTTTTATATTGACTTTCTCATAGAATATCAATAATATATTTACATCCACCTCTAGACAATATGACTCTTAATAAGCAGTTTCATGCTTTTGTGAATTTTTTTATTTCACAATTCATGTCTTAAAGCATGTAACTTTAGAGCTCTTAATTCGGTTGCGCACAACTCGTTTATATCCAATAACTTTTACACATTCATGTGTATGGACTTCTTGTCCTAATACTTCTCTTATTTTCAAGTGATTGGATCTTTTCATGATGGTCAATCATTTTGTTGAGCTCACTTTTGAATAATAATTAATTCATGATCCTCACTATGCATAATAATAAGCTGTATATTTTATGTAAACAAATTATCGACGTCATTTTGTTTCGATTTCATATGATTCTAGATATGATAAAATTTATTGAGATCTCATTGATTATTTTAATGTTCATTTAAGAACTTTTATGTCTAGTGTCTCTTTGTGAGACTATCATGGGGTCTTTTATACCTCGAACAACCATCTTGTTTTTATGCTCCAATATTTTACATGAGTATTTTATTTGAAATCCATTAGTCTACAATTCTTGATGCATGTCATGATTAAGTAGTGTCCTTGAGGGACAAAGTAGGAGCATGTGTAGCTGAAACTATGTTGTTTGACAATGTATATGTATAGCTATTAGATTATCATTGAATAATAAATTCATAAAATTCATATCGAGGATCAATAAAATACGGTAATTCATTCTGAACTTGTAGCTACTTATCTCCTCCTGAAGGAATTACCCCTTCGTCTATATCCCGTATAATTGCATTAGGTGGAGTAATGCACAAAAAATGGGACATGCTTGGTTTATAAGCAAAACCAATTATAAAATGGAGGATTTATAATAATATATTGGCATGATGCTAATTTTGTTTTTGTGTATATGATAATGTGACCCCATACAATAACATAATATTTTCTCTCATTATCATTGAATAATGTAGAAGTAATTCATCACATATTCACAAATTACTTACTTTGGAATGTTATGCTCGCATTTTAATATGTCGAGCTATTAATCATGCAAACATGAAGTTGCAATTTTTATTACCGTTTAGATGATGCATCGATTTATAAAATTCTAAATGGTTCATACAATGGATATGTATGCAAACATATATCCACTTGTTTTCTTTCCATATAATTGAAGGATTGAGTCGTCAATCTAGTTAGTAGTTGAATAATCAACTTCCTTAGATGGAAAAATCTAATCAATTTTCAGTTTTCACATCACTAATGACTCGTGATGATATAACTAGTCATGCAAAAAAAAATTATAGTTATAGGCCATAAACTTATATTATGGCTAGTGATAATATTTCACTAATTTATCTATAATGTATGTTGAGGAAAATACAATGTAATGCATAATTTATATGAAATTTCATTCCTCGTGACAATTTTATATTTTCTTTTAGTAGCATAGATCCTTACATCTATGAATATAGTGTGTAATATCTTTGACACACTTGTATTTTTCATACATCACATTGCATTTTGCATAAATCATATTTTCGTCTGCTCTTTTTTATTTTACCACTATTAGTGGTTTGTCATTTTCATATTATTTCGACCATATCATTTACCATGATCAATGGTCTTTAAAAATTTACTATTACATAATCGCATTCACTTAAGGGAATGGATATCTCAGTGTTGTTCATATTATCACATTCTCATGAGAGAATGAAGATCTTTAAGTTGATCATTTCATCACATTCACTTGAGGGAATTAAGATCTTTATGTTGATCATTTCTTCACATTCACTTGAAGGATTGGAGATATACACATTATTATATTATCACATTCACTTGAGGGAATGGATACATTTTAAAACTCATTATCTTCTTGCTTATTAAAAGACATGAACATGAGTAAGGAGATATGAACAAGACTTAAAAGTCTTTAGGCAATGGCTAACATATGAGCAATTTGTAAAAAAATTATAACTGACAATGGCTAATTAAACAGGATTTTGATAAAACATACCATCATTCGAAAATACTACATGATTTGAAAATGAAAATACATAATAATGCATGTAGATTATTAGAAAAAAAACACTACTAAACAAGTAATGAAGCATTTATTTTATTTTTCAATATGAAAATATTATTGTAGGATTTATTTGCTTAAATGACTCGCATATTGAAGACAAATGTAATTCATATCATTCACTCTATAGTTGGCAAATAGTTTTATATACATTGATGAAAAATTTATTATCATGTGTATAAATAAGAGTAATTTATAAAAAATGATATGACAATACACCATAGTCATAAAAATTATGTTAAAAAGATTTCAAGAAGTACACATCACACAATAATGCTTTTTTTAATTAATATACCGGTTTTTCTTCAGACAAAACTGGTATACTTTAGACAAAGAACTGAGTCGATGTTACTAATTATTTTGAGGGATCATAATAGAGCTTTAGGTTCTTTAAACCTTGAATCATAACTTGATGTTATGTTATTGTGATGCTTTTGATAAAATTATAATTCAACTTAACGTTTACAAATATAATAACAATAACAACGAGGTTATGTTATCGTGATTCACTCAAGGAAATCGTCATAAAACTTGAGGTTCCTTACAAAATATAAAAATACCTTAAGTTTAATTTATTTTTAATTTGTGTGAAAGAATCACGATAGAACTTGGGGTTCTAATTATCATTTTTTCGAATAAAACAAGAAATTTAGATCATTTTGAAAAACTCGTATTAGAACTTGAGTTTCTAACTTAAAAAAATCAGTATAAACGTAACATGCGGTTATGTATGTAATTGTGTAAGGATTAGCATTATTTTATTTGTAATTTTATATATAAAAATTTGATCTGATTAAACCTCAATCAATTTTTGCTAAACCGGTTAATCGCTTGATGATACCCGACCGTCAAGCTAGAGTTGAACGATTTTTCAACTTTACAGTTTATACATCTTATAAGCCCTAGCCCCAATCTCAAAAAAATGCTAAAAAATTTAGCCCTTATGAATAATCATAATGAACTTATTTATTATCAAAAATATCTAACATATACCCAAAATTTAGCCCTTATAACAACATTACCACAGCCTCAACCAAAGCCCCAGCCTCAGCCCAACCCATTTCGGTAAAAAGCTGGAAACAAAGCCCAAGCCCAATGAATATAAAAGCTCTCACAAAGCAAATTAGGGTTTCCAAATAACACAACCAATCATTTTCTCTCTCTGAAGCCGCAACAAGCTCAAAACTCATGGCCAACCTTCCTCCATGTTTTGTCTGTGAAGAAACTTGCAGACAATACTGTTCATTTCGTGGTCTGCTTTCAGACGATGAAAAAGGTCGCAATAAAGAAATTATTACTCAATTTATCATTTATGTTCAAGTTTTGTGCGTGCACGGGCATTAAAACTAGTAACATTATATTTGGTTTGTAAATCAGTCTATTGTTCTGATTTTGATTTGGTTTAAGGCTTTAAGAAATTATATAGGCCATAAGTAATTTAGTTTTGGGCTTAAAGAATCTATAAGTTATATATGATCGCCAAAAATCAAATGATTAATAAGTTCTTTTGCCCAACCCATTTCGCTAAGGAGCTGGAAGCTAACAAGCCCAGGCCCATGCCCATGTCCAATGAATATAAAAGCTCTCAGTAAGCAAATTAGGGTTTCCAAATAACATACCAACCTCTCTCATTTTCACTCTGGAGCCGCAACAAGCTCACACTAGTCATGGCCAACCTTCCTCCCTTTCCTCCATGTTTTGTCTGTGAAGAAACTTGTCCACAATACTGTTCATTTCGTGGTCTGCTTTCAGACGATGAAAAAGGTCGCATGGAAGGTGAAAAGCTTCGTTTAATGTACCGCAAACACTACATGACTTCTATCATGATACGTGCTAAAACCAAGGAGAGGAGAATTGGTATGAAAAACTTTCTGCTTTACGAATTTCTTCCAGAAGATGGGGTTGCATCAGCAAAGGAGAAGCTCGAAGATCTCCAAAATGAGAATCAAAGATTGAGGGATCTTGTGGCTTTGTATGAGCAACAACATCCTGAGCTTGTTGACGAGTTTGGATATCAAACTTTCCACCCTATTCGTTAGTTTTCTTTTTAAATCTCTCGTTTCTTATGATTCTGTTTCTTTTTAAGTTTATTGTATGATGGGCTGTTTGTTTTAGCTTATACAACATAAGCCCATTTCGGCTTATATAACATAAGCCCCAATTTTGTGGCTCACCATGGTGACTTATGAGATTATACAAGCTTATATCATATAATAAACTTATATAAGCCCATAAGTTTTTAAAAAATTGGGGTTTATGAAATATAAGCCGAAAGTGGCTTATTTTCGGATTATATAGCATAAGCTCTAATTTTTTTTTGGCTTATTTGGAGACTTAGGGCCTTATATAAGTTTATCATGATATAATAAACTTATATAAGCCCATAAGTCTCCAAATAAGCCAAAAAAATTAGAGCTTATGCTATATAAGTGAAATGAGCTTACATTATATAAGCCAAACCAAACACCCCTTGATATCTGCATAATAAGCATAACTTTTTTTGAGTCGGGGGTATGGGTATGAAATATAAGGCGGAAAACATATAAGCTTAAACAAACACTTCTGAAGGTAGATGAAAAATAGTTATTATCATGTCTTTCAAGATTGTAAAAATCGCTCGTAACAGTGTGTCGGTTAGTCTGGGATTAATAGGATTGGATTTTTTCTGTATAAACCAATAAAATTTTGAAACTAAATGGGTCATTGGCCAATTTAGCTGAATTTTATAACAATTTGGCTTATTTATGCCTGATATGGCCGATTTTTATCGGTAATTGAGTTGGTCGATTTTTGTCTGATTGAGTCGATTTATGCTTTGCCCGATTTATCGTTGTGTTGACCAGTTTTTGACCAAAACGATTAATAAGACTGATTAGTAAAAATCAAGGCGGTTAATCCCTGCCTAGGCGCCGATTAAACGGCCGCTAAGACCGATTTTTGCAACACTGATCTTTTTACACGAATCGGTAGGCTATTGTGTTTATAAACCCCAATTAACTTTTTCATAAACTCTTTTCTCGCTTACTTTATATGCATTAAAACATAATCTAGCATAATGAAGTTCAATGTTCATTCATTGTTCTTTTTTACTTGGTTTATGTGGCGTGTGACACTTGTTTTCATATGTGATTTGCAGTTGGAAGGATGGAGTTGTGAAAGACGCTTCTGCATCTGCTGCTATGGTATTACTTCTCATTAAAATCTCTCTTTTTTTAATGATGTTGGTATGGCTTGAACTGCTTACACGGAGTATGTAGAATAAGGTACTGTTAGTAAAATATCATTGACACACTTATTTTGTGTTACTGAATGTTGTAGGAAAACAGTGGGCTGTTTATAAGATTTAACTGATTTGAAGTCCCATATCTCGAATGAGAATACTCTTGTCTAAGACTTTGATATGACGTAAGATCTATTTTGTGGTTTAATATGATGGCACGGCTAATTGGTTTAATTTGCTTGGACCTTTTTAGGAGTTCGGTTTGTCTTTAGGATTTACCATTTGATTCTAGGATTTATGTTGCCCTGATATCTAAAGTGATCTTAATTGGTTATATTTTTGTTTGTTATACTAGTTTACTCCTCCATTTCTTTAACGATAAATGTGTGCGAAACATGTCTAGTTTAGACACCTGTGATGTCAAACGGGCTTTTTGAGGACACCAGCGATTGGGTTGGTGCTTTTGTATTGTGACAGGTTTGCAGCCTCTGTTGATTCTTTGTTATCCGAATGTTGATAGTAGTTTTGGTCTGTTTGTATGTATCGCCTGTTGGGAAGTCCTAGGTTCAGCTAGAGTCGATATGAATATGATGGTAGATTTGTATAAGTTTTTACGACGTATGGCTTAATTGTATTAATTGGGTGGTTGCTTAATTGCTGAGTACATCTTTATAGCTCCGAGTCTGTTTTATGATTTACTACTGTTTCATCTGGTTGGTTGTGTGGTCTTCATAGGAAAATCAGTCTTGGATGATTATGTTCTTCATTCTAACAACTCTAGTGTTTTGACATGTCATGTTTTATGTGCAGAATCCTTTGAAGGGAAAGACGTTTCTTGAAATTGCAAAGTTGCTTGCTCCTCGTTTTGTGAAGACTAGTTAGACTGCTGATTTGTGATGACTAGTAACATTTGTTTATATTCTCCTTTAAATCTAGTAGTGAACTCTTTAACTTAGATGGTGATCGTTCCATATTCTATTATGCATGCAACTAAATGGATACCATCCTCGCCCCTGAGACTCTGAGAGTAGTTGTAGTGTAGGGTGCATTAATTGATGGTGGTTCATTTTCAGATGATGGAATGTTGTATTTTGTTAAATAATTTAGTGAGTTTAACTGGGTTAATATTTGTCCCATCTCCAAGTATGATTACTGTGAATCAGTGCTGCTTCAACCCATTATGACAGGGACTAATGTGGTTTAACCTATTACGATTTACGACTAGCCTGCGTTTGGTCTAACCTGGCCATCCCAGTTTTCCTAAAGTGACCATTTGACACACCCGTATTCCACCTCTGTGGCTGGGTTGATGTTACTTTATGCTGGAAAAAAGATGTTTCTTTGTTTTAAATAAATAAGTGTGTGAAGTTATCTTGAATGCCTTAATTCTTAATACATGTTTATATCAGATGATAAAATGTGGCATCCTTACTGGATTCTATTGGAATGAACTTTCCTCCAGTTATTGATGTTGATCCTTTATATGCTTTCTCATGCTGATAGCATAGTTGATTATATGTGAGATTGCGTTGAGGACTCTGATCTCATAAGCCATAAATACATCATTTCGAAGAAAATATCACTAGATTGCAAAATACACACAACGGTTTTCACGCGAGAGTCATTTTGAAGAACCAGACTTTTTAAAGTATGAACTAAGACAGCGGTATTTGGAGATTATGCATATGAAGGCCTAAAAAGCCTGTAAATTTTGTTCAATGGATCTACATCATTCAAACGGATGGTCTTGTTATGCTGATGTAGCAAATGCAAGTGTTCGAAGGTACAATTTGTGCATATGTTTGATCTAGAGTCATATTTGTTTAACTTTGAATGTCCCGGCATATATATTAGGCACATCTACTGCTTCTAGTACAAGAAAAAAAATGCTGTTCTTGGTATGCTCAAATGTCCAAAGATGCTCCTTCACAAAATTTGCGTTTTTTGTGATGCATGGAATCCCAATGCAGCAACAATTGTAACACTAGAGCCCCGTTTGGTTAAAACACTTCATTCGTTAGTGTCCGACCCCTTGAGATTAGAAGCCTTGGGAGTCTCGGAGACACTTGGTGTCTTCAGCTTTTATTTGTCTCAAGTGTCTACAAGCATTTTCAACTTGTATATGTCTCAAGTGTCTACAACTTGTAACCGTCTCGAAGAAACTTATTAAAATCATGCCTACAAAATCCTTCAGGACTATCAGGGTGTTTAGACCTAGGAATTTATGAAATTTGAGATGATTAATGATCTGGGAAAACAATGTACACTTGAACTAGTGATGGGATTTATGTTTTCGTGACATGATAGGCGTATAAGAATTTGATCATATATTATGACGCAGTAGGGGTATAGTAATATCAAGAACGATGATATGTACGTGAGATTGAAAAGGCCAGAAGTTATAAAGACCGGAATATATATTTCTTCGAGTTCTTGAAATGCGTCACCCCCTCATCGTATATCATCAAGCTCATTCACGTCACTGGCTAAGATTGGTTAGCTTAGAGACAAGTAAACGTTACTGTAAACACACGTTTGTTTTTAACTTCAATAACTTGTAAGGTGAAAATTTAGTTGTAAAGGATAGAATGTGATTCTTTCATTTATGTGTAAGTTTAAGTAAAATTTGAATCCCTTGAAGTAATACCATCCATTTAATTTCATTCCTATTTGCCACAAAAACTTAGGGCAAAAAAATGACACCTCTTTTGTGTATTCTCGTGGCAATTGAAATAAATGTTATCCTGATCCTTTCGTTTAGGACACCTCTAAGAAGACTAGCCATGTTTGTGTTGGATCGTTTCAAGGAGGGCCGAGGTCCCATAATGTCTACCGTTGCAGTGACATTGTTCTTAGTCTTATTGTCAAGTTTGTATAGTATATTCAGGATTCAAAAGCGTTCAATGGAGACTGGATCCGTGAATCAAACTGATCATGTTCTTTTGGCTAATCATATACTTGATTCGTCCCTGATGGGTATGTTTCGTTCCTGTTTCCTAACTTATGATGCCAAGAAAACTGTTTGTTACTGAGTAAAAGTTATATGATATATATATATATATATATGATACACGTTTTTGCTTATTCCTCGGATTGATGATCGATAGACTTCATTACTATGTTAAAAGGTTCGATTATTCCGAGAGCATCAAATCCTTAACCAAAGTGGAAGATCGTTACGAGACAGAATCAAAATGAATCGACTTTCATGTATGAATAATGGGACAAAGTTGTATAATCTAATTCTTCAATAAAAATAGTAGTCTAGTTATTTGTATGGTTTAGATTAAAATTTTATGTTTGCTAAAAAAAGATTATAATTTTATGAATTTGTTTATTGGGCCAACTAACTACTTAAGGTTTCTTAAAGCCCAAAAATGAATTACTTAGGGCAGCCTAACCTTTGAGGCTTTGAGTGAAATAGAGATAACCTTGATGATCCTCTTGACAGAGAATGAAACTATATTGCCATATACCAAATCGCAAATAGTCTTTGGAAGATTCACAACCACATAACCCAGTTTAACCAAGGATGACAACATATTGTAGGTTGACTAGAAACAAACTTTAAAGGCATAAAACCATATGCAACCATGAACAAATTAAGTAAATAAGAATCCAAAATCAAATAACAATAAATTTTGTATCTACCCAAATGAATTTCATTCGAAACCCTGTCACTCATATAGTCGTCCTATATAGCAATAATCATTGTATCTACCCAATTGAATTTCATGAGAGGTCTATGCGTGGTTCCTAGCATTGCTTCATAAAGTTGGGTTTTGTAGAGTTGAGCTATATACTCACTAGTCACCTCAATCATATTATATCTCGGTCATCAATGGAGCTCTTATTTTCAGAGTCTGCTGGTTTCTGTGGAATTGAGCTAGCACAACTCACTCATGTGGGAAAACACCAAAATATGTACTCCAGTACTGTAAAGAAGATAATGCAGAAAAGTAAAAGAGAGGGTTGTCAATAGCTGTAAATTGGAGTAGTAGGAAGCAACGTGGGAACAAGAAATAAGGAACTATACTACCTAACTTTGTGTATTCTATTCATGACTTTGTCCTTCCTCATAGGCAGAGGATACACTGAAATCTTCTTTAAAGAGTTGTCCATCATGGTGTGTGAAGAGAGATAATCAAGTAGAAAAACTGATGAACATTTAAGAAATAATTGAAATTTAGATGTTGAGTTCAACCAAATAGAAATTATTTAGCTAAAAGGTCGGAATGCATGATCATAAAAATAACATTAATTAGGGGCTGTTTGGTTTATCGATGGGGTTTGAATAAGATTCGGGTTTAGTTTGGTTTTTCAAAAGACTTTTTTTTTTTTGCATTGTGAAGGATTTATATCAATGACCTTTTGAAAACTACAGTAACATTTACTGAAACATTAATATGAAATAAAACAAAAATGTCTTTGAACATTTACAACATTGGATGCTCTAACCGTAAAGGTAGGTGTACATATATGCCCATTGGTCAATAGTCTATACCTTACACTCTTTACCTCTTAGGTAAAGAGTCTTTCATTGTCGACTGACATTTTTACTATCCCTCGCTCACTTCCCTATGAGTGATAATAAATTGTTGGATGATAGGGGTTGTTATCCAAATGGGTAAATACATAATTTTTCTTGGCACGGTTTTCTCTTGATAACCAATTTTAAAATCATGGAGACATGTACTCGTGTATATTTGCGAAAATCGGTTAACCACAGCTAGTTAACAATATGTCAATTAACTCTTGATAACCTTGATTTTTTATCAATGCTTTATAGTAAAGACGTTGTTTCTCTTTGATTAGGGATCGGAAAACATTTTGTAAAATGTGTCGAACTGTTCTCCAAAGTAATCCTTGTGTAAAACGCCACTCGCATCGGTGATTCAAGTGATCGTCATTTAAAAATTTTAGTCCTTAACCACGTTTGTACATATAAACTCACATAAATAATATAGAAAAGTAAACTAGGTGAAAAAGTGTGTTTAATTTGTTAAAGCCATTTCAATTGAATATCCATCCGATGGACAAAAGCATACATTGGATAAAAAGATTCATTTCGTGTACCTGCTTCTTCCAACCTTAATAAATACTACGTAGTAGTATATCATAATACACAGTCACATAGTAATATAGTATCAACAAAACTCTACATGCAACAACAATCCACTACCTCAAAACCACGGCTGTTAACCATGTTAGAATCTAGGGTTCATCACACAACCACTGCTCTTTCTCCAAACAATCATTTCAGATCTAAGCAAAACTTCGTTTGTGTTTCAGGCAAATGTGTTGGGTCTGACTGTCCGTTTGTGGCTGTCTTCTTCCCTCCATCTGTCAGGCAAGATAATAGGGAAAGTACACAAGATATTTCAAGCTTTTCAAATGGAGTACATTCAAGTTTTCTTGATCCAAGTGTTGAAAGGTGATTAAGGAACTTCGAGGCAGAAAATATGATGCGTAAGGCGTTGGAGTGTTGCTGGGAACTGTGCTGGATCTCCTAATTGTCCTTTATATGTTGATGTTTTTCGGGGTGATCCAGCTCAGATCAGGAAGGTTAGCATCCGAAATGCGCAAAAAATATTGAAGGCTTATGAAATGGACTGCATCCGACGTTCATTAATAGAAGTATAGAATGGACTTCTGCCAAGAAGGCCCTTGTTGAAGGCTGGCTGATGAAGTTGGAGGGAGCAAATGCATTATGTAAGGCGTTGGAGCTTCAGGAACGTCTGTCGATCTTTGAGGATCTTTCAAACTTTTCAATGGAGTACATTCAAGAGTCCTTGTTCGAAGCGGAAAGACTTTCGATCAAGGACTCTTGAATGTACTCCATTTGAAAAGCTTCAAAGATCGTTTGAGTTTCCAAATCTGAAGGCAATGATATGGTTTATTTCTGGACAATCTTTATGGACTATATATTGGCATGTAATATTAATATTAATGAAACATGTCTGTGACATTTGATGATTCTAGAGTTATTTCTACTTCAAACATGTCTGTGAGTTTGCATATAAGATTAAAAATGTTTAAGGTGTCGGGCTAAACCAAAATTTAAGATTCTAGGGTTTCATTGTTTCATAAAGTATACAAAACCCAAAAGAGCATAAGAACAAAACTATGTTTGGATGCCAATCAATTCACTCACATGACACATGCAATGCAACTCTGCCCTAATGACCGGACATATACATTAGAATAAAAAACTTAACTCTTGTTTACATATATTAAATCGCATATATCAGTTATTGTGGAGCAAAATCAAGTTTACTAGTACTAATTTTTAGTCAAATCTATTCATTATCCCATAAATGGGTTCGGCAGTCAGTGATTTTCCGGTTCTCAATAGGCGGAAAAGTGGTCACTTGAACAAACAGGTAGAGATTCACTTTCGATCAAGATGTTTACAAGAATTTAATCTTTTCTATGTGAATAATTTTGTGATGGTCACATGGTTGTTTTGAAAGAGGCGGGGACACAAATTACACAATGTGGGTAAAGTTGGAGAAGGCTTGTGGTCTAGGATGATCAAAATGAACAAATATTAAATCATATTTTGGTTATCTTAGAGAAGCAGCGAGACTGTTTGAGTGTGATTTGGGACGGGCCTGTTTGAGAGTTAAGATCTTACCGCTAGGTCACTTGATGGTGTTTTAGAGCTGATATCTAATCATTAATATGTGACTAAAAAGATCAAATATGTATTAGCGGTTTGGGACGGGCCGGGCCCTGTTTCAACCTGAACTCATTAAAAAACATTACCCATAAGAAAGTTATATTGTTAGAGCATATGCAATGGAAGAAACTTCCAATAGCTTTTTGCATTCAATACATTAAATGCAAAATGGATTTATTGAAGAGGTTTTTATCAAAGGCTTGGTGGTTGACAAGTCTTTGTAAAAAGTCTTCTAATAAGTTGTTAATGCAATGCTAAAAAATACCCTCAAAAGCTTTTAAAACTTGTAAAAAGTCATTCATGGTTTTTGTCATTGCATATGCTCTTAGAACTTATTAGAAGATATGACATTTAGAAGTTTATCAGCCTTGCACCTAGTTTTTATTCTTAATTATATTACACGGATGGTTTCGAGTTTCGAATACTTAGGAGTTAGGACATCCATTTATATGTTTGACTTACTTCTAGTCTCACTTATTTGAATTTGGAACCTAATGGCACAATATTGATGGCTATGTTTTAACCGAGGATTAGTCTTGTGGGCTGTTGATTACGTGCATAGGCAGTTTAGGGGTTTGGGCAAGCTTTTATAGATATACCCGTCAATAGTAAGGCTGTATCAAACAACCTTTTTAATGCATTAAGTTGTTCCTTATTTGGGGGTTCTGGACTAAAAGGTTAATTCCTGTTTTGGGATTACTTATAGTATGTAAGTGCTTATTTGTTTATGTTATTGAAGTTTCAAGTGTTCGCCAGAAACTGTTTATCTACTTACTTAATGCTTCTTCAGCGCTGAAGTACGGTACTAACCGTTTTTAAGCAATATATGATGTATGAAATAGTTAAAACATATATATGGTGTACATTTGCTACTCATTCATGTATGAAGTGGTGTGCCATTTGCTATCCGGTAAAGAAGTTGTTCTGCCCTGACTGATGAACAGATGGACGTATTGTTTAGCAAAAGTTCATTTACACCCGAACAAGGAAAACCACTCTTTTTACAACGAAGTTGTTCCAAAATGAACATTTTTGGAATTGCTTTAAAGAATCCTTTGTAGGAGAAAGCGGCCAAATTAGAGATGACGAGGTTGTTGATGATCCTGAAAATAAACCGGGTGTTCTTTGCCAGCTTCTTGTGACATTCAACCCAAAACTTTGTCTTGCAGTTAAACATGCCCGCCTAACAAGGTAGGTCAAGTAACAGGAATTCATCAACTGAGGACTGAGGTCAGTCTTGGTGCTAATGTTACATCAGATTGAGTGATATCCCAAAGACGTTTATATGAAGGTGGCCAGATGGATTTGTTTATATTGATGAGGTGCAAGAGTCTAGTACGAAGCAGATGTCTCTTTTTAAAAATATTGGCCAAAATGTGGAAGAAGGCTTCGTTTTTGCGGATGACACTATATGAACTATAAAATTCAGTACGCATTCGTATACATGTTTCTTCAGTTCTGCATTATTATTTGACATGCTTTCAATATGTTCACATAAATTTCAGATTTTCTATGTGGTTAATGTTGCGAAGGTAATTTGTGGTCTAAGCTGACCAAGCACAAGGAACAAACCATGAATGTTATCTTATATAAAGGTGCACAGAAAAACCGGTTTTTAAGTGTTCAGCAAAAACATTTTATCTACTTTTTCAATGTTAATTCAGCGCTGAAGTATGGTAGTAACGTGTTTTTAAGCCGATATATGATATATGAAATTGTCAAAACATATAAATGGTGTACCATTTCGTACTGAGTCTTGTATGAAGTGGTGTGCCATTTGCTATCGGTAAAGAAGTTGTTCTGCACTGCCCATGCAATTGACCGATGAACAGATGGACGTATTGTTTAGCAAAAGTTCCTTTAAAACTGGGTGGCCACTAACAGAAAAAACAACTCTTTTGACAACAAAGTTGTTCCAAAAATGCAGAACGTTTTTGGAATGGCTTTAAAGAATCCTTTGTAGGAGAAAGCGGCCAAATTAGAGACGATGAGGTTGTTGATGATCCTAAAAACAAACTGAGTGTTCTTCGCCAGCTTTTTGTGAAATTCAGCCCAAAACTGTGTCTTCGAGTTAAACAACATGCCCGCCTAACAAAGTACCTCAAGTAACAGGAATTCATTAACTGAGGACTGAGGTCAGTCTTGATGCTAATGTTACATCAGATTTAGTCAGAAATGTTTATATGAAGGTGACCAGATGGATTTTGTTTATGTTGATGTGGTGCAAGAGTTTAGTACGAAGCAAATGTCTCTATTAAAAAATATTGGCCAAAATGTGGAAGAACGTTTTTGCGGATGACACTATATGATCTCTGTTCTAAAGAGAGTTCTTAAGCACAATATCTAGAATACAAGAAAAAGGTCGTGTATCCGAGGTAAAAGCAGGAACTTGGCCATTATAAAAACAAAACACAAGTATCCGGAAACAAAAGCATACACAAATTGAAGACCCAAATGACATTTGGGTAACCTGATATGTTTTCAACTTGTGATAATCCTAATAATAAGTAGTACTAATAGTTATAATAAGTGTCACAGTAGGGGTAGTAATCAAGGGCGATGATATGTACGTGAGATTGAAAAGGCGAGAAGTTATAAAGACTGGAATATATATTTCTTCGAGTTCTTGAAATGCGTCACCCCCTCATCGTATATCATCAAGCTCATTCACGTCACCGGCTAAGATTGGTTAGCTTAGACACAAGTAAACGTTACTGTAAACACACGTTTGTTTTTAACTTCAATAACTTGTAAGGTGGAAATTTAGTTCTAAAGGATAGAATGTGATTCTTTCATTGATGTGTAAGTTTAAGTAAAATTTGAATCCCTACAAGTAATGCAGTTAATTTCATTCCTATTTGCTACAAAAACTTAGGGCAAAAAAATTACACCTCTTTTGTGTATTCTCGTGGCAATTGAAATAAATGTTATCATGATTCTTTCGTTTAGGACACCTCTAAGAAGATTAGCCATGTTCGTCGTTTCAAGGAGGGCCGAGGTCGCATAATGTCTACTGTTGCAGTGACGTTGTTCCTAATTTTATCGTCAAGTTTGCTTAGTATATTCCGGATTCAAAAGCGTTCAATGGAGACTGGAACCGTGAATCAAACTGATCATGTTCTTTTGGCTAATCATATACTTGATTCGTCCCTCATGGGTATGTTTCGTTTCTATTTCCTAACTTATGATGCCAAGAAAACTGTTTGTTACTGAGTAAAAGATATGATACATATATGATACAGGTTTTTGCTTATTCCTTGGACTGATGATCGATAGACTTCATTACTATGTTAAAAGGTTCGATTATTCCGAGAGCATCAAATTCTTAACCAAAGTGGAAGATCATTACGAGACAGAATCTGAATGAATCGACTTTCATGTATGAATAATGGGACAAAGTTGTATAATCTAATTCTTCAATAAAAATAGTAGTTATTTGTATGGTTTTAGATTAAATTTTATGTTTGCTAAAAAAATATTAAAATTTTATGAATTTGTTTATTGGGCCAACTAACTACTTAAGGTTTCTTAAAGCCCAAAACTGAATTACTTAGGTCAGCCTTGAGTGAAATAGAGATGGCTTTGCAAGGCGGAAGGTCTTTTTCTACCTTTGGTAGAACCGAAACCAGCCTCTTTACTTTAGGTAGGGGACGGGTATGGTTGTCTATGTCTCACCCTCCTATATACACCGTCTTAGACGATATTGAGACCCATAACCCGTGAAAAACGACATTAGGTGTTACCTTACCTTACCTTAGAGATGACCTTGATTATCCTCTTGACAGAGATTGAAACAATACTTATGAATTTTCACAGCCATATACCAAATCACAAATCTGTGCCATAACCCAATTTAACCAAGGATGACAACATATTGTAGGTCAACTAGAAACAAACATTAAACATCCAAACTATAACACTTCTAGCTAAAGGAAACAAACCATATGTAATCATGAACAAAGTAAAAAAGAATCCAAAATCATTCGAAACCCTGTCACTCCTAAAGTCCTATATAACAATAAATTTTGTATCCACCCAATGAATTTCATGAGAGGTCTATGGTTCCTAGCATTGCTTCATAAAGTAGGGTTTTGTAGAGTTGAGCTATATACTCACTAGTCACCTCAATCATATTATATCTCGGTCATCAATGGAGCTCTTTTTTTAAGAGGTTGGTTCCTGTAGCATAAGTCACTGATTTAGGAAAATGGAAAATATGTAGTGTAAAGATCATAATGCAGAAAAGTAAAGGCAAGAAAGGACTGTCAATAGCCTTACATAGGTGAGTCAAGAGAGAGAATCAAATAGAAAAACTGAACATATAAGAAATAATTGAAATTTAGATGTTGAGTTTGATCAAATAGAAATTATTTAGCTAAAAGGTCGGAATGCATGATCATAAAAATAACATTAATTAGTTTTTACTTCAAAGAATGGAGAAAAAAAGAAGATAAGTATGTCCAAATGTTATATTAAGATTAGTTGTTCATACTTTGTTCCTTGCAAAGTACAATTGTGTTCCACACTTATTATTAAATTCTTATCAAAATTTTTGTTCATATTATGTGTTTTATTTGTCTGTGTTTAATAATTTTTGAACGGATGTAGTACTTAGTTAATTTTCATTTTAGGTTTGTCACGGTAAACAGAATAAGATAATAAAATTCACCGTCCACGTCAGCTTTTTCTCTTGTATCACTTAACTCGCTTAAACTCATCATTAAAAGTGTAAAGTAGCAAAGCTATTATAGTTATTATTCAAAAATAAAAATTATACACTTCTTTAATAAAATAAATAAATAAATAAATGAACACATTATTTTATAGGAATAAAGTAGTTGATTTTTAGCGATTCCTTCAAAGATTTAAATCGAAAAATAAATAAAAATTCACTACACAATTGTACGACCATACATAAATATACATCTACATCACAACTCCATAACCAATTATCACAACTTTGTAAAGCATGGTCTCCATTCTATTCCATCGTGTTCGGTCTTCATTGTGGTCGATCGTGTTAGATCTTCATTATGGTCGATCGTGTTTGATCTTCACACAGAGACATGTCCCCCCCCCCCCTCTCTCTTTCTCTTTCTTCACAACAAATAGCAGACACACCGCTTTCTTTTTTTCAATTCATTCGGTTGCCTGTGCAACCGAATAAATGGACACAATTATTTGGAAACTAAAAAAGAAAAACCTACATAATTACATATATATAATCATTCGTTTTCTTCTTATTTTCCTTTCATCTTCGTATTCTTCAACAATGCATCTCTTTAATTTCAAAACTCCAAAAAACAAAACGGTCAGATCCCAACGTCAACAAAATGTTCCAACAATACTGACCTCAACTTATGTTAAGTTGTTAATCTCAACCTTTAAATTCAGTGGAATCCAATACCGAACCCCACCAAAAATTTATTTGGTTCCTTTTTATACCCAACAAGAGCAAATCAAATATATTAATCGATGGAGCTTTGTATATAGTCTTACATCTAAAGATAAAAAAATTAAATAGCATTGCAATTTAGATTATTTACGTTTAAATTTTTATTAAATTTTTATTGTAATATTTTTTAATAATGATATATGTTTTTTAATTACTAACAAAAATGAATAAAGTAACAAGCAAGGGTATCATGAAAAATCTGCTTCCGCGAACCTTTCCTGGACCTTTTCTTAAAAGAGAACCATTGACCTTGTTTACTAAGCCTATAATAAAGCCGAAATTGGGTTGCCGTAGGTTCAATTGAGAGACTTCGGCAATAAACCTCAAAGGTAGTAACACGATTTAACCCCAACGGAACCATCTGAGAGATATGTACGACGAAGTTTTTAAGGACGGCTAAAAGGAAGGTGGAGAAGGGGACCCGTATCCTGGATAACTTAAAGAATTGTTCATACAAACTATACAATTCGGTGGAAGTCGGTTCATGGTCATCCCTTCCGGAGCGGCTCGAAGTTTGAAACATAAGTATCGACTAAATACTTAACATATTCTACCGTGAGGTTGGAAGTATACGTCAGCATGTCAAACTTAGGAGTATAATGAGTAGAACCGGAAGGCCCAGGACGATCCTCATCTGCCATGTCGTTTGGTGGAAAGATCCGGAAAGATAGCAAGCCAAGGAAAGGAAAATACCTGAGAAAGAGAGATCCGGATTGGTAGAGAGAAGAAATATTTGAGAGAAGTGAAAACACACACACTAACAAATGACGAAGTGGGAGGTATTTATAGGCGCAGTAAAAATGTGGGGAAGCGTGATGGGTACAGTAAAAACACATGTGGCAGCAATCAACGCCTACCAGGGCCAAGTGTCTATCATCGGAAGAGGCAGAGGTAAAAGTGGTTGGGACTCGATGGGTTAAAATGGGAAAGTGGGGTCGCCATCTAGATCGACCCATCCAGTTTACATAAAGGCCACCTCAAAATATTAGTTTGACGATATTGTTTGTATATTAGCCAAACCAATACTTGGGGGGGACTTGTTCGTGTATATGTCCGGAACACATGACCCGATCCGGAATCGAACCAAAAGGTCCGAAGCGCTTGACACAGTCCGGACGGTGCTAACGCAAGTCAATCGGAAAATTCAACAGACACACCTCCGACAAAGTAGAAAAAGATGTCCCCAATTGGGCCGACCAAGGCCCATTACAACTCCCGGTCTTTTAGGAATTTGACTAGTATAAATACCCCCTAGGTTCAAGGTTTGAGCCAACTCTTTTCCCCTTTTTATATTACTTTCCTTATAATATTCATATATCTCTCCCATTCGGATTTTATCCTTTACTTATTCTCACGCCTGAGCTTGGTCTGGGTTCTCACACCCGGACGAGGCTAACGCGTTTACTCTGGTTTCAGATAATCTGAAGCACGCATCACATTAGGTCCGAAAGGGTCTCACCATTCGGACCCACGCAGGAAATTGCACGAACAATTTTTATTTTTTTTTAATTTTAATAAATTGCTAGGACTTTTGCTAAAGAAGACGGAGCAGGGAGGTAAGGAAAAGGGAAGTGGCTAGGTTGGTGGCTATTTTTTAGCCTAATATTTATATATTTACAAGCCCAATATTTTTTTTTAAAAAAATTCCCAAATATTTTTAAAACATACATATATTTTTAAGTGTTTTTTAATGTTTGCTATTTTGTTTTAATATCTTTCGAGCATAATTTTAATTTTTAAGTATTCTTTTAATATTTTTTTTTATTTTATGTATTTTTATTTTAAGTTTAATGTAATGTTTTTTAATTTTAATGAAATTTTATTTTAAGTTAAATATTTTTGTTTAAAAAAAGATAAAATTTCTTATGGCACCAGACTTGTCATGACACACCACTTCCCCTGAAAACTGTCATAACAATTCTGATGCCAAAACCTACTTTGATGACGTGACAGTACTTTTTACCAACGGTACGACGATTCCTCATGCTCTTATATTTTAGTATTTATATGCCATTTTTAGGTTACATTTATCATTGAAAGAACCTAACGAGTGGGTATATACCCGCGTATTGCGGCATTTATGTTCAGTACGTCCTGTAATTGTCCGTCGTTTGTCAAAAATGTATTCCGCTCGATCTTTTTGGAAAATGGTTGGCACATAATATGCGACAAATAATGTTAGAAGCTAGCCTTAAGCTATTATTATCATCAATGACCAACATTGAACTAGCAATTCCATGAATTAGTATCTGTAAAATGCATGCTTGGGAAAACTTAAAGTGTGCATGGTTAGAACGATTGAGCATATGACCATTGCCTTTTTACTCGACCATAGTAGCATGATCATTATCCACTAATGACCACATGTTGGCCTGTCTATGGACGGACGATGGTGGGAGTCGTGATGTTCAGATTATCGGATCGAAAGTAGACCAGCATCTTACAGAGATTCAAAGTATACTTATGAATTTTCACCGCCATGTACCAAATCGCAAATGTAAGTGTTTTAATGATTCACAGCCATAACCCAATTTAACCAAGGATGACAACATATTGTAGGTCAACTAGAAATAATGTAAGAAAGAAACATTAAACATCGATCCAACTACACTTGTAGCTAAAGGCAATAAATTCGAAACTATATTAATTTTGTGTTCATAGAATCCATGTGAGCATTGATTGTATATCTCATATAGTACAATGTTTAATTACTATATTCCCGGTTTCTCCAACTCACCTCAGTCATATTATATTTTGGTCAGTACATTACCCCTCCTACTTACCTTAATTCTACAAGGAATACTTTATAATCTACGGGAAAATGTTATTTTTTTATAACTTTTGAACCGTAAAACTTTATAATCTACTGATGCATTAGCTTTAGTTTTAAATTGTTTTGATCATATCTTTTATCACCTCTAGAAAGCAAAATATGTCAATAAGACGGTACACATGATCTACATCTTATGCGTGTTATAGTGTTTTCATATCGTTATAATTTACAAGGTGATAAGGATTGTGGGAATGAAATCGTCTAGTATTTGCGCCAATCACCTTCTCAATATTTTACTCTCTAACTTTGAATATTTTCTTCTGACATTTTATCTTTTTGTTGTGTTGTTTTCATGACTTTGTTAAACCAATAGAACCTGTCCTATCATGTGGATACTTTGCGAGTTATGGATTGTCATCGTCCATATGCCTTAAACCTGATAATTTTGAATATGCAAAGTTACATTGCTGAGCAAACATTCACATGATTTGTTCTGTCTAGACGTTGTTTATCTTTGATCTCGGATCCGAAATCGTTTTGTAAAATGTGTGATCAACCCCCACAGGCATCTGTGATTCAAGCGAACGTCATTTAAACATTTTTAGTCCAAATTTTAGTAATATCACATAGAGTTGGTGAGAAAGTGTGTGTAATGTTGGCATATCAACTGAATATCCAACGGACAAAAGAATATCAATACATTGGGTAAAAGGATTCACTATGCCATTATTGCTGTTACTTATAGTTCAAAGTTTCAAACCCTTCTTCAACATTAAAACCAAACTAGTCCAACTATTTGGTTAGAAAACTAGTTCAATTGCAACTAGTATCGTGAATTAGTTTTCTCTTTTCTTGAATTGAATGCCTGTAACACACAAACTCTTACACAACCTACCATGATGCATTAACTTTTCTTACTGTCACACGCAAACACAGTCACATAGTGTACAATGCCTACCATCTTCTTTACATTCAAACCAAATTTAATACGGAGTACAGTCACATAGTATCAACAAAAACACCTGATGCAACAATCCACTATCTCAAAACCACGGCTGTTAACCATGTTAGCATCTAGGGTTGATGATCACAGCCACTGCTCTTTCTTCGAACAATATTTTTAGATCTAAGCCTTGGCCAAACTTACACCCAAGAAGATGCTCAAATTCATCAACTATATTTGTGCTTTTATTTTACGACACTTTAGCAAACAACATTTCTATCATTTCTAAAATATTTCAAGCTTTTCAAATGGAGTACATTCAAGCTTCCTTCCAAGCGACCTTCTGCCAAGAAAGACCCTTGTTCCTAATTGTCCTTTTGTTGATGTTTTTCCTGGTGATCCAGCTCAGATCAGGAAGCTAAGCATTCTCAAGGCGCAGAAGATATTTGAGGCCTATGAAATGGACTACATCATAGCTTCTCTAATGGAATAGGAAGGGCCTTTGTTGAAGGCTGGCTGATGAAATTGGAGGCAGAAAAATTGATGTGTGAGGCGTTGGAGCTAAAGGAACGTCTGGCGATCTATGAGGGCCTTTATGGTCCTCTTAAAAGAGATGAACAAGATTAGTTGCTTCTACTTCTAGTGGTTTGAGAAAGTGTACAGCTTATAGATGGTATATTTTTAAATCGGAAGATAATGATAATAATATATGGGCTTTGAGGATCTTTCAAACTTTTCAATGGAGTATATTCAAGAGTCCTTGTTCGAAGCGGAAAGACTTTCGATCAAGGACTCTTGAATGTACTCCATTTGAAAAGCTTGAAAAATCGTTTGAGTTTCCAAATCTGAAGACAATGATATGGTATATTTCTGGACAATGTGTGGGCTCTAATTGTCCATTTATTCATGTATTATCTTTATAGAGTATTGGCATGATTTATTAATACTAATGATACATGTCTGTGACATTTGATGATTCTAGAGTTATTTTTACTTCAGTCACTAGTTACCATCCAAGGTGAGTTTGCATATAAGATTAAAAATGTTTAAGGTCTCGCGCTAAGCCAAAATTTAAGATTCTGGCGTTTCATTGTTTCATATATCAGTTATTGTGGAGCAAAATCAAGTTTAGTAGTACTAATTTTTAGTCAAATCTATTCATTATCCCATAAATGGGTTCGGCGGTCATTGATTTTCCGGTTCTCAATAGGACAAGAGGGGAAAAGTGGTCACTTGAACAAACAGGTAGAGTTTCACTAAAGTATATCAACTAAAAATTTATATAGGTTGCATATAAACATATACACGAACTATAAATTTCAGTACGCATTTGTATACATGTTTCTTCAGTTCTGCATTATTATTTGACATGCTTTCTAATTAACATGAATTTCAGCTTTTCTATGTGAATAATTTTGTGATGGCCACACGTGGCTACGAACCACGGTGTCGGGGGTTTGAATCCCTCCTCGCCCACAACCGTGGTTCGAAATAGGTGGGGACACAATGTGGGTAAAGTTGGCGAAGGCTTGTGGTCTAGTCTGATCAAACACAAAGAACAAATCTTGAATCATATTTTAGTTATCTTAGAGAAGCAGCGGGACTGTTCGAGTCTATATTGAGAAATTTGAATTTGCTGCATCGTCATACTGTGATTTGGGGAAGTATGTTAGAGCTCGTAATTCTTTATCTAATCATTAATATGTGTCTAAATAAAGAGCAACTATGTGTTAGCGGGTTGGGACGGGTCTGTTTCAACCTGAACTCATCATTAAAAGAGATTACCAGTAAGAAAGTTACTTCATATTGTTACAGTAGAAGATATGACATTTGGAAGTTTATCAGCATTGCGCGCACCTAGTGTTTTATTCTTAATTAGACGGATGGTTTCGACTACTTAGGACATCCATTTATATGTTTGACTTACTTTTAGTCTCACTTATTTGAATTTGGAACCTAATGGCACAATATATGGCTATGTTTTGACCGAGGATTAGTCTTTTGGGCTGTTGATAACGTGCATCGGCAGAGAAGTTGTTCTTCTGCCCATGCAATTGATTGACGAACAGATGGACTTATTGTTTATCAAAAGTTCATTTACAACTTGCTGGCCACGCACAGCAAAAACCACTCTTTTGACAACAAAGTTGTTCTAAAATGAAGAACGTTTTTGGAATGGCAACCCAAAACTGTGTCTTCCAGTTAAACAACATGCACGCCTAACAAGGTAGGTCAAGTAACAGGAATTCATCAACTGAGGACTGAGGTCAGTCTTGATGCTAATTACATCAGATTTAGTGATATCCCAGTATATGAAGGTGACCATATGGATTTTGTTTATATTGATGAGGTGCACGAAGCAGATGTCTCTTTTTAAAATATTGGCCAAATTGTGGAAGAAGACTTCATTTTTGCAGATGACACTACACGATCTTTATTCTAAAGAGAGTTCTTAAGCACCAGAATATCTAGAATACAACAAAAAGGTCGTGTGAATCCTAGGTAAAACAGTTGAAACAGAATTTCAGGACGCGTGCTGGTGTGCTCGACTTAGCTCAGAGTGTAATTAACATTTATATTGTTACTTGTGCACTCAATAGAGACACACAGCAATGTCACAAACATGAACCTAGAACTATAAGGAGCATGTCCCCGAAAATGACATAAGTGAAAGTGTATCACTTTGGGTCCTATGTGACTTAAAAGCAATGGGAAGTTGGCCACTATAAACACAACAAGTACCCGGAAATAAAAGCATACACAAATTGAAGACCCAAATGACATTTGGGTAACCTGATATGTTTTCAACTTGTTACAATCCTAATAGTTATAATAAGTTAATAATATTACATGCCACTAACAGTTATAATACGTTAATGCATAATAGAGTTACTTAACGTACAGCAGAAGTCCTTCACAAGTCTTTCAAGTCTTTGTCTTCAACCTGAAAAGCACACCGGAAAACAACATTAGAAATGAAACAAGTGTCAAAAGCTGATATAAACTACCACTTTAGCCAAGTAAAAAGAATGAAATGCATTAAGATGTAAAAGACGTCAATCAATGAACAACGAACTTACGTGATAACAGAGTTTATAAGGTGTTTAATTAGATTTATAAACACTATAGCATACTGATTCCTAGAGCAAAATATTGATATAATTTAATTATTATTGTTTATAGAAAAAATTAATATCAGATTACATTTCAATATTCCATTAGCATTGAAGCTAGCTCTTTTTCATCAAGCTTACTTGTGGGTTTATGAGCAGATTTCTTTTTCGTCTAAGCCCAGATTTTTCGACTTATTTTGAGACTTATGGGCTTACAAGTAGCCGTGCACATTTCGGGTTTTTTTTACCGTAACCGGTGACTACCCTACCCTATCCGGTTTTTTGGTCAAACCCGGTCAACCCGGGTATACCCAATAACCGGTTAGGGTCGGGTTGTGTTTCGAGGGTGAAAAACCCCAACCGGTACTAACCGTTTAGGGTAGGGTTCAAACCGGGTAGGGTAGGGTTAACCGGATATAAACCGGATTTTTCTTCTTTTTTTCCCTAAAAAACCGGGTACTACCCGGGTTTTCTATACCTGGTTCCATACTCGGTCTCGTATTACCCGCTTTATACCCGGTTCTATGCTCGAAAAGTCTAACCGGTTAGTACCCCACGGTTAGTTCAATACCCTACCCGGTTATGGTAAATAACCGGTTATGACAGGGTCCGGGTTCGGTTTTTCTATCGGGTTCGGTTTCGGTTCCGGTTCCGGATATTATGTGCACGGCTACTTACAAGTCTCTAAGCTTGTAAGCCGACATCAAATAAGCTAATAAGCCGACATATAAGCATGTGTTTGTTTCGGCATTTCGGCTTATATTTCATAAGCCCAAATTTATGATAATGAACTTATATAAGCTCATATATTTCATAATAAGCCACAAATTTGGGCTTATATAAGCTCATATATTTCATAATAAGCCACAAAATTTAGGCTTATATAAGCTCATATATTTCATAATAACCCTATTTCCTTTTTAGTACCCACCAAATGAGAATTTTCCGAAATGTTCTATGAAACCTATACAACTTATGCGACTTGCAAAAAAATCTTAAAATTATATGATATTCTCTATGACACATGTCATAAAATAGTACATATTTGTATGACAAAAGTAATTATGTGTAAGAAGTTGTCTTTATGCAAATTCATTGTATTCTAATAAGCCGACACATAAAGAGGTGATGTTTGTTTTGGCATTTCGGCTTATTCATAAGCCCAATTTTATGGCTTATTATGAAATTATGGGCTTATATAAGTTCATTATGACATAATAAACTTATGTAAGCCCATAAATATCAAAATAAACCATAAAATTAGGCCTTATGTAAAATAAGCCGAAATGGACTATGAAACAAACACCCCCGAATATAAGCTCTTAAGTCTCAAAATAAGCCGGGCTTATGAAATATCAGCCGAATATGTGTCATAAACCGAAACAAACACCCAATTCATTGTAATAAGAACTAACGCGTTAAAATTTACATAATCTCGTTAAAACACAATAACATAAATCAAAATCAGAAGTAAAAAGGTTATACATATACTCACAGTCAAACTGGGAAAAACAGTAGCAGCAGCCGCAACCTGGCCATCATCTTCCAGGGGACCAAAACTCGAAATATCTTGAAGCTGAAGGATTTCACACAGCTTGTCAGCTATCTCTAGCTGCAATAGCCACCCTTCAACAAGGGTTTTCTTATCAGCAAGTTCTTCCACTTGGATCAGCTCCTCCTTAATGTACTCCTCATTGAAAGCTCGAAAGATCTTTTGGGCTTTCGAAATACTGTCTTGCCTTGATTCTGGATCACCCGGAAACACGTCCGCGAAGGGACAAGCAGAACCAACACATTTCCCAGGAACACAAACCACACAAGACATGATGATGCTTTTTTTTCTTGTTAGAAATGCCCTAATTATAATCCCACAATTCTATTCTTTTTCTAAATAAAGATACCCTAAATCGCTTCTGGGCCATATGGGCCTTCTTTTATCTAAACCAAAATTCCACATTAACGAGTTTCTTTTCACTTATTGGACTCCATCCTGGGCCAGGCCGCCAGGGTAACAACTAATTTTGTTTTATATTTTTGTAACTCGCAGCAAATAGTTGACGATATGCTAATTGATCTAATGGTTGAACCAATAATTGGGTGACTCGATCGGATTGACCTGTTGGTCAAATTAATAAACCGGTGACTCGAACGGGTTGACTTTGGTCGATCTTTTGACTCGGTGACTCGACCGAGTTGACTTGGTGATCGAATTAGTGAACTTGAGACTCGATCGATTTGACTTGGTAGTCGAACCCGTGACCGGTGGCTCGACCGAGTTGACCCGGTAGTCGAACACATGACCTGGTGACTCGGTCGGGTTTAACCGGTGGTCAAACCCGTGACTCGGTGACTCAATCGTGTTTACCCAGTGGTCAAACGCGTGACCCGTTGACTCAACAAGGTAAACGAAGTGGTCAATTCTGTATACGATGACTCGACCGGGTCGACCCAATATTTGAACTTGTGATTCAATGATATTTTGTTAAAAAAAAATTAAAATCTATATTAACAAATATTAAAAACTTTAATTTTTCAACAAAAATGATACACCTTATAGTAAAGATAGAGATACTGAGATAGAGATAGAAAAGTTAAGATAGGTTTTGGATGAAAGTACATATTTGGTCGTAAATCAGTTTATCGATGTGATTTTGATTTGATTTTGGGCTTTAACAAACCATACAGTCCATAAGTAATTTAGTTTTGGGCTTAAAGAAACTATAAGTTAAGCCCAATGCATGTTATGTTTGTTAATAAAAAATATTTTTAAATCACTTGCAATATATAACTTCCTGGAATTTGAATTTTATATATGATCACTATCATTTAATAAGTTCTACAGAGTATTGAAGAATTGAAATAATATGAATTTGTTTCGTTATTTATATATACATGAAGGTCGATTCAGTCTGATTCTGTCTCGTAACTTTCTTTGGCTTTGGTAAACGATTTGATGCCCTCGGAATAATCGAACCTTTTGACATAGTAATGAAGTCTATCGATCATCAATCCGAGAAATAAGCAAAAACCTGTACCATATAAACCACAATCTATTACGCACGTACATTGTCCTGGAATCACAAGTTGGAAAATAAACATGAAAACATACCCATGAGCGACGAATCAAGTATATGGTTGGCCAAAAGAACATGATCAGTTTGATTCATGGTTCCAGTCTCCATTGAACGTTTCTGAATCCTGAATATACTAAACAAACTTGACGATAAGACTAGGAACAATGTCACTGCAACGGTAGACATTATGGGACCTCGACCCTCCTTGAAACGATCCAACACGAACATGGCTAGTCTTCTTAGAGGTGTCCTAAATGAAAGGATCATGATAACATTTATTTCGACTGCCACGAGAATACACAAAAGAGGTGTCATTTTTTTACCCAAATTTTCTGTAGCACAGATTTCATTTTGGTATTACTTGTAGGGCTTCAAATTTTACTTTAACTTTCACCTCAATGAAAGAATCACATTCTATCCTTTACAACTAAATTTCCATCTTACATGTTATTGAAGTTAACAACAAACGTGTGCTTATCAAGTTTAGATGTACAGTAACATTTGCTTAACCCGTTTTTAAGTTGTAAGAACCACGCTATCTGCCAACTGGGCACGCCACTGTCATTTCTAGTCATCTTCCTCAATCTGTCCCGCGATATCTCTAATTTCCGGCTATTACAGTTGTTGAATGTCGTCCCCTATCCGAAGATGACCAGAAAAGGGGTCCGACTAACGAATGAAGTGTTTTTACCTAACGGGGCGGTTTAACACTAATCAGGCCTTTGGGAAATGGGTGTCGAGTGGATACTTCAGTGAACCAGCAAAAGATATGGGAGTAATGTATTTGGAGTACAAGATTAAATCTGAAGAGAGTACACTTGTTGACATGTATTGTTGGGACCCTGATCCTCCGCCTGGTGTGAGCTCGTCATTGTGGTAGTCCAACGTGAGCTATCAAGTAGGTCGGGAGATGTATTTAGACGGGAAAGATATGAGGATTAGCGTGAATAGGATTTGGGCGACAATTGATGATACATTGGGATTCAATGCATCACAAAAAACAAAAAATGAAAATATGATATAGGGGCATTTTAGACATTTGAGCATACCGAGAACAGCATATTTTGCTGGTCTTATAAACAGTAGATGTACCTAGTATATATGCCGGACCAGTTACATAATGCGGGTTCGTCTATCCTGATTTTTGTACTTCTAAGTTCTGATAACCAGCTTCGATAATTATATATACAAGTTTGACATTCAAAGTCAAACAAATACAACTCTAGATCAAACATATGCACAAATTGTACCTTCTGAACACTTGCATTTGCTACATCGATCGGCATAACAGGAATTGAACAAAATTTACAGGTTTTTTAGGCCTTCATACTCATAATCTCCGAATACCACAGCTTGCAATGTTCATACTCTCAAAATTCTGGTTAATTTGTAAACTTGAGCGCTCCTGCTCGGTAACAGTACTTCTAGGCAATTACGCATACCATCAACTCTGCAACACGACATATTTTGATAATTTTAAACTTAACTTCAGTCCAGCCTAATACGTCAAAATTTAATTAAAAAAATGGGCTTACCTTCTACTCATGGTTTTCTGAACGTATTGATCCTGCCCTATCGATCCTTGACCACTGTACTTCTTTTCATCGGTATTCAGAATAATCTGTGTTCAATAATTATAAGATATCACGATCACGACAATGAATAAGATAAACCAAATTTTATCTTAAAAAATGTTATCTTTACTTGATATTCTCCGGCTTCTTCCACGCCTACGTTGTATCTGTCGTATGAGTTTGAGGGATGAAAGTTGAAAATGAAGAGAAATGGGCCTCGTAGATACGATATCACCTGTGCCCATGTATAAAAACAAAACTCAATTCATTATAATTTAAGAAAATTTATTTAAAGTAATTAAAACTTGAACTTTTTAGAACTTAAAAAACCTCACCATTTTAGTGTCGTTGACATGATGAATATTAGGAAGCCATCGTGATATTATTCTTTCTAGTTTGTTCAAGTCCATCATATCCTGTAACAAAAAGTAACCGTGTTAATTTATATTACCGACTTACGCAAACCCGTGTTTAGTTAAAGTAATGCGGTACCTTCTCGAAGGAAAGCAAATCTTGATGAACACCTGGTGTAGCGAGTAGATCCCAATCCCGGTTAGCAAGCGAGAATGAAAAATCGTTACTTTCTGTGGGGAATTCCACTCGCTAGCAAACATAATAAAACTAACATTAGCATTTTCTCGGGTTTTTTAAATAATAAATAGATACTGTATTTTTTTTTAAATCTCACCTTTGGATGCCCAAATTCGTTGCCCATGAAGTTTAGATATGCGCGACCACCAATTGTGTATGTAATCAGTCTGATCATCTAAATAATGACAAACGTACGTATGAGAAAACAAATTAGGCCATATTCAATTATTAATCTGTTATGGATTTCTATTTTCTAGCGACTAAAGTGCTAAACCGACCTTATGCAAAGAACAGCCTCTAAGCAATGATTCATTCATGACTGATGATTGCTCCAAAGCTTTACCAAACAATATTTCGGCAAAAGACCGCCCTCCAGAAATTGACTGCCAACAAATTTATACATAATTATAAGAAAAAAGTCGATCAATAATAAATTTGTTGAAAAACCACAGAGATTTACCTGGTTGTGGTTTTCAGAGTATAAAAGCATTTTATCGGAACTTCCCTTGATCCCTACCAGTGTGTCCACAATCTGGAATGTACTTTGAAATATTATTCGAATAGTTAAGGTTGCATAAAATAACAAGGTACTGTTAAGAACATCTCGTTTAGCCATTGTACTTTTTGTACATTTAAGTAGTTGAAAGATAGTTCTGACTTCTGCGACCCGTTTGCGTCATTGTGTAACTCGTAACCTTAATATTTTTGTGTAAACATTTTTTACACACTTTAAACATATTTACAAAACGTTTATCGTACTTGAAACCTAAATATTACGGATTCGTAAGCATCAGATTAAGGCCAGAAAGCCATCTTTTAATGACTAAAACGAGACAGATGAAAAAGAACGATGGTATTTTATCCCAAAATAGAAAACCGAACTTTAAATTATACTACGTATTACTGTAAATCAGAACTGCTGAAGGTTAACTGGTACACACCTTACTCATGCTCCAATTGGAATCTTGTACGTCTTCAAGAAACGGCAACCACATATCTGATGCACTCGGGTTTACATAGTAATCGAATCCAAGCCCGCCTTGAGATGTGGGTTCACATAATCCAGGATAAAGGGTCGCCTGGTCATTAACCAAAAAATATTCATTTTCTGGCACTTACAAGATTTTTAAAGCACGAAAAAATTCAGTTACTTACATCTTCAGCAATGGTTATAATATTAGGATGCAGAGCATGCAACGTCTCGTTTGCCAGTATGAGGTATAATAAAGCAGACCGGTCAACGTACTGGTTATAGAACCTGAAAAAAATGAAAGATTAGCCCGTGTTGACATAAGAATATAAAGCTTGAGAGGTGGTAAATTTGACCCTCTTTTCAATATGGGTCGATTGGGTGTATATTTGATGTAAAACAGGTTGACCCACCCATAACGCCATCTATACATAATATCAAGAAACATATCCAGAAAGATGTGTTAATGGACCCCGCACAACCGGTATCGACCCATTTTGACCCATTACCCAACCCTATTGACCCACCCATAGTGCCATCTATACAAAACGTCTATGAAGAACACATGAAAACTACAGATGTCTTACTCCTCCATATCACCGGTAAATGAGGCAAACCCGTTGTGCGTATACATCATTGATGCAAGAGAATGAAAATTGAAACCATCAACATGGTACTCCACTACCCACCTATACAATAAGAAAGATTTTACGTTTATATTACAAGGTAACTTGCCGTATATACTCGTCAAAATAATATTTGGTCATACCAGTTTAGATTCGAGAGCAAATAATGGAGAACATCAAGGTCTTCATATTTGAACATCCGTGTACCCCAAAACTTATGGTGTCCTCGCTTACCAGTATGGAAATAGCAGTCGTTTGATCCATCAAAGAGCGATAGTCCAACCATTTCATCTGCAGCTGAGTAAGAATGAACGATGTCCATGAAGACCAGCAATCCAAGCCCTGTCACATACGCATTCAGAGTAAATTGAAATTCAATAACGTTGGCATGAAATTTAATACGCACAAAGGTCAATGATTCATCACCATGTGCTTCGTCAACTAAACGTTTGAAATCCTCAGGTGTCCCGAAACGACTGCTGACAGCAAACATATTTGTCACCTATATTAAGTCCAAGTAAGCAAACATAAATTTCACAATACGAGCTAAATACCAAAGTTTCCTAAAACATCATACAAGTACAGAATTTCCAAAAATTACACATTTTGCGAATATCTTAAAAATTTTGCAATTTATGTGCGATTTTTGTCTGTCGCTAATTCAGGCAGAACTGTGGAAAAATCACGATTTGGGTGGCTTGCAAAGTTTAGGTTCATTTCGGTATACACTTAAAGAGGCTAATTTTTGTAGAAAGTCCCACGCCTAATATGGCTGTATTTGTAAAAAAAAATCCTTTATATAATCGACGCAAAAGGTACAAGCGACCAACGAAGAAAATATCTGGAGAATTAAACTCACTCTATAACCGACAGTAAAATAATCCTTATGCTCAACAACCCCAATTAACTGTATTGCATTGTAACCGGCCTCCTTAACATGAGGGAGAACCTATCATCATTGAAAAATAATATATATAAATTGTTAGAAAACAAGGTTACAACATAAAACAAGGGATATTAGAAATGAAGAATTAACCTTCTCAGTGAACTCGCTAAACGAGGCGATCTTAGGGTCGGATCCGCTAATACCAACATGTGCTTCATATATGCGCAAAGATTTTGGTACTTTCGGCTTCTTATGTATCCATTTATATGCTTGTTCAGGAGGAGGTTCCCAGTGGATTGCATATCCTTGGTTTCCATCAGCCTCTACAATCAATTCCCGACAAGAAATTATAAACACCATATTCTTACAATCTTTACCATGAAAAAATGAATATTTGGACAAAAAGGACTAAAAAGGTATGCATTGAAAATAAAGTTTAGGTATCTTTCACCCG
This sequence comes from Glebionis coronaria, assembly GCA_025667525.1. Taxonomy (NCBI): domain Eukaryota; kingdom Viridiplantae; phylum Streptophyta; class Magnoliopsida; order Asterales; family Asteraceae; genus Glebionis; species Glebionis coronaria. The sequence goes on from CM046880.1 coordinate 595,976,821, forward strand.
TTTGACCCATTCGTCATTCGGTCCTATACAAACTTACTTTTTATTGCAAAATTAAGTACTTACCTGCTTACTTTTTAAGCAGATAAGCAGTTTCGGGTGTTTGAATAAAACTGTATATTTGCGAATTTTGCTCTAAAATAAGCACTTAAAAAATCAGCAGGTACCTGATTATTTTACCCAATCACCAATCACCACATACGTAGTAAAAAACATGAATTCATCGGTCATATGTTATATACATAAGCAATATGGACATACCGTACCTGGATCCACATAAGTAGCCCAAGCCGGAATCCGTTCTAAGGGCCCGTTAGGAGTGTTAAGATACACTCTATACTTGCTTCCATGAGGAATACCCGGTGCATACTTTTTAACCCACGCTTTCCTTCCTTTACGAGTCTCAAACCAATAAGCAATAGGAGGCTTCTTAGCCCGAAACTTTGCTCGTGTAACGGGATCATCAATAACCCTAGTAATATCGTATTCTTTTCCGTCATCGATTACATCATACGACGGTAAATTTTTTGGCCGGTCATCCTTATCTTTATTTTCCTCTTTCCACTTTTTATATCGTGTCTCGGCATCCGGTATGTCTTCTAGTTCATCTTCTGTTTGAGGCCCGTTTGGTCCGAAAATCTGTTCGTATAGTTTAGCAATGATCTCAAAACGTGATTTTACAAAGCGGTCTTCACCTGGTTCCCAATACTCATCGTTTGCTTTCTGGAAAATCTCTTCAGTGGTTGGGCTGCTGTTGTCACCTTTGTCATAGTCATCGATATAATTGTATTGCTGAAAGTAGAGCTCGTCTGGCTCCTCACCGTCTCGTAACTTGTCTTCGAGAATGATGAACCAATACCCGAAATCATCGTGACCAAAATGACCTTCGCGTGCACTGTTTTCAGTTGGAGACCAGTCGTTGAACTCGCCGACAATTGCACAGTAACGAGCACCTGGGGCCCATTCCATGTAATCGACTCGATGTTGCACATTGCGGTGCATTCCTAACAACTCAAATCTAGAACAAAGAATATGCACGGAACAATCAACAACAGACAAAAGAGCGTGTTTGGATGTGCAATTTTCAGAAGTAATAGGTTCATTGCACCAAATGTAACGAACTTTCACCAAATTCTCATTACATGTAACAAACATAGATTATAATGCAATGCGAAAAGGTCGTCATTTTTACCTGCTATATAATGTAAATTGCAAACATTGGTAATGGAATATAAGTTTGTCACGCCAAAAGGTAAATAAACATATCAGTATGTTGCACACAATGAGAATTTGGTGAAATTTTGTTACAGTTTGGTGCAACCTTCTCTTATGTTAAAAACACGCGCCAAATATATAGCAAAGCACAAAATAAAGAAGATAAATAACAAAGATGAAAGAATCCATTGTAAAACTAACCCGGAAGCCATGTCTCTAAAATCAATGTGACGCATCAAGATCTCATCTTTTAGGTCTTTGAGAGACTTATATCTGCGGTTCATAAAAAATGATACTCCCGTTAAATATACAGAAGACTGGCCATGAGTCAAGAAAATAACACTATAAGAGTATAAACAAGATTTCTCCGACCAACAACTTATGGGTCAAATAATGATAATCCAGTAATTAGTGGGACAGTTTAGATGCAAATCCTTACTTAATCGTGATTTTCCAAACACTAAAAAAGCTGAGGTTAGATTAGCACAACTTCAAATAAAAAGACATGTTGAATTGTAGAGACTAGTCGCAATCGTGGACATAAGAAGATCACACTATAGTTCAGGTGTGTTTGTGAGATCATGTATCCGTCTGTGAATCTGTTTTGGACTACTTTTCTACAGAAAACATCTACTGATCTAAACACTGCCTCCTACAGCCCATTTTGTTACAGCCCGATTATAATATTCTTATGCACAACTAATCCAAATGCTAACTCCTATTGACCATTTCGTTACAAGTGATTATCTAATTCTTCTGATTAATCGGCTTTGCATAATCACGTTCAAAACTTAATGCCAAACACTCCCTAAACAAAAATCTTGCAAAATTGGGCCTTTTTCCAACCCTGAATTACCAAAGTTACTTTACCTATGCGTTTGTTTTGTTTTACTACGTAATTCATTACTATAACTTAGTGAACCACTTGGGCCATTTTGTATCCGGTAAACCGGCTTCCAAAAAATTACTAATATAAACATGTTAACTTTTCTATTGGCAAGGATGAAAATCCACCCGAGCCATCTTTGCTAACATCCCGGACAGCCGGACTCCACAGACCACCCAGCAAGACCAATGTAGCAAGTAATCATGTTAACTTTATATATAAAAAGCTTATATAAACCCATAAATAGGCCGAAAATTTCAGCTTTATAAAATATAAGCCACGCTCGTAACCCGCATATAAGCTTAAACAATCTATGGGGGTGTTTGTTTCGGCTTATATGCAGGCTTATGAGCTGATTTGATTTCAGCTTAGATTTCGTAAGCCCCAATTTTCCGGCATATTTCGAGACTTAGGGGCTTATATAAGTATTACGATATGATAAACTTATATAAGCCCATACGTCTCAAAATAAGCCAGAAAATTGGAGCTTACGAAATAAAAGCCAAAACCAAATAAGCTCATAAGCCCACATATAAGCCGAAACAATCAAGACAATACCTTTCACGAAGATAAAGACATATAAGCTAGTATGATTTCGGCTTATAAATCATAAGCTCATTTTTGTAGCTTATTTTGACACTTTCCGGCTTATACAAGTTTATTATGTCATAATGAACTTATACAAGCCAAAAAGTTTCAAAATATTACACAGAAACTGAGCTTATGAAACATAAGCCCAAAACCAAATAAGCCATAAGCTGGACTTATGGCTAAAAAGCTTATATAAACCCATAAATAAGCCAAATATTTCGGGCTTATGAAATGTAAGCTGAAGCTCGTAAACCAACAAATAAGCTTAAACAATCTATAACTTCCTAACAAAATTCCACAATTCCAAATCATCACAATGTATAAGAACAAAGCCCACAAACAACCTTAAACAATCTAAAAAGCTTATATAAACCCACAAATAAGCTTCCACAATAAAAAGAAAGCACCTTTCGCGAAGATAAAGAGCAAAACCCTTATCCACAATCCCTTCCTTTCCAAGAAAACCAACTGGGTCAATCCCTTTTTCACCAGACTCCAAACCCTTCACCTTCCTTGGCCGTTCTTTAGGTGACTGGCCGGAAGAAGAAGAAGTGGCTGAACACCTCCATTTTCTCGCCGGAAAAACAACGGCTCGCCGGAGAGATATGCTCCGGCGAGTAAAGGGTGAATTGGGTGATGGCTGAAATGGGATTTGAGTGACGAGTGAGAGTGATGATGAAGTCATTAGATAAGAAGAGTGTTTGTGTTTTCAAAGTACATTTATTTATTTGGGGTTTTGGGTTTAAGGAAAAGAACATTTGTTTTAGTTCTTTTGTCATATTGGTCCTTCATGTATTTGGTTTTGGGTAGATTAGCCTTCGTGGTTAAGGTTAGAAAAAATTGTTAGGCGTTAACTAAGAGCACGGGGAGTCCATGCCCATGGCTTGGTGCTATGGTTACCACGCAGGAAAAATTGATAGACTGCCTTTCTGCGCCGTCAGCTTGATACCATGGCCACCAGCTCGTCATGGTGTTTTCTAATTTTTTTTTAATTTTTTTTTTAATGTAACTGTAATATAGACGTTGGGGGAGCGGATTTTTAAAAAAAAACCTAAATTTCCATTTTTACCCTTTTAAAAAACCTATAAAAACCCTTTTATATTACCAAACTTCACACACACTTTCATATATACTTCTATCTTTCATTTATTCAGAAAAAATGAATCCTAATTACAAACTCAACCAAACACCTCAATGGGGTTTTCGTTCGAATAATAATGTTTTTTAGTTTTATGTCTTTTATTTTCATGTTTTTCAAATTTTATGTTTTTTATGTTTTTTTTTATGTAACGTTTTTTTAATTTGAATAAATTTTATTTTATTTTTAAAATGTTTATTATTATTTACTTAAATAAATAAATAAATAAATTCTGACGGCACCAGTTTTTCTACGTGTGTTGCACACTCCATAAAATGATTGGCACACTCAAAATGTACGTGTGTTGATACTTATACCTTTCCATTAAGTAGTGTGAGCAACTTTTAACACAAGCATTAAGGATAAAATTGTCGATACACACATATTTTGAGTGTGTCAATCATTTTATGGAGTGTACAAATTACCTTCCATTATTAATAGGCAACTTAATCAAAGGCATTTTACTTAGCCTTAAAAAAATTAAAAAAAGTTTTTTTCATTGCATCACAAGTTTCTTTAAAAGTTTTACTATAACTCTTTTATTGAAGTCTCACACATAAAATGAATTTTACACTGAATGATATAAATGCATTTTGATTTCAACGACTTGATGCATTGTAAGTGCTCTAGCAAATAGTTTACTCAAAGTGCAGAAAGTAATAATATATTACTTGAACTATGTAGTCGCTTCTAAAAGAACATGTAAAAACTATCAAACTCAACTCATAAACACCAATTAGAACTCAACCAACCATCCATTTAGTGATTTTATTACTTACAAACGAATAATTGATGAGTCCTTAACTGAGTGCTCGTCAACAAATACAATAGAAACAATTTGTTGTCCTCAAAATGGATGCAACACCTATACAAATCACACACTACAAGTTTCCTCAGTGCAACACTCCTTAATACCTAACTAAACCAGACCATAATTGATCAAGATGATCAAGAACAATAAACCAATACTAAACAAACTTAACAAGATGATAACCAACTTTTGTAGGTGAGAATAAGACGAAGTTATGGAATCTTAGATCCACCTCCAGCTTATATAGGCATCTACTAGAGAAACTTGTCACATTCAGTCCCTACATTATACAAACTTACAAAACCAACACCAAAAGTTAGAGTTAGAGAGATATCCACTAACGATCTCTCAAGTATATTTTCTCAAAAGTCAACCATTAATCTTAACACTCCTCCTCAAACTCATACACCAAACATATCAGTCATATTCAACATCAAGCAAAAGCGCATATGCTGAGATATACTTAAACTCTTAGTAAAGAAATCAACAACATTTTAGTTGAATTGACCTTAACAAGCTTATCACACCTTTAGCAACATTTTCCCTATTCAAATGCACATTAATCTCAAAATGCTTAGTTTTCTCATGAAAAACATGATTGGCAACAATTTTAATAGTAGAAGTGCTATCACGATATAAGGGACACGAAGCAAACCCTCTAATCTTAAGTCCTTCGGCAAATGTGTGATCTAAATAATCTCCAAGTTGTAGATGTTATGCATATATTACCAAAAAGTTAGACACGAGACCCATAAATATATTTTCTGGTCATTAAATACTTAGTCCAGTCTGCATCTAAATCTAAATAAGCACGAATACTTATACCATTACCATGATAAAAATGAACACCATATCCTGGATTTTGTTTCAAATATCTCAACACTATCAACCCTGCAGTAAAATGAGACTACAATGGAGACTTACATTTTGCTACATAAGAGTAGCATCATGCTTGCAAGCAAGTAAACATAATCACATAACAACTCCATACTATACTTCCATATGAGACAAACATAACCCATTTTATTTTTCAAAATTTCAATTCTAAGATAATATATTAAAGTACTTAGATCTTTAATTTGAAATTTTGAAGCCAAAAACAATTTAAATTTTTCAATTTCCTTTTCATTATTTGGAGTAATAGCTATATCATGAACATAAACAAGGAAATCAAGAAAGATACCATTATTATTTCTAACAAACAAAGAATGATCATTTATACTCTCTTTAAACCATGTTCATTTAAAGTACAAGTCAACTTCTCATTTCATTGTCCAAGTTATTTCTTAAGTCCATAAAGAGACTTATCAAGCTTACAAACTTTGATTTCGGACTTATCATAAAAACCAGGATGCAAGTCCATATATACATCTTCATGCAAATCAGCATATAAGAAGGCATTATTCACATTGTTATAAACATCAAGACTTATAGCACTTATAACAGTGCCTAATTTAACCACATGACTAAAAGTATCATCATAGTCTATATCTTGTCTCTAACCACAACCCTTACCTACCAACCTAACTGTATACCTTTCAATTTCACCAGATGATTTATACTTAATTCTAAAAAGCCACTTGCAAGAAATATTTTTCTATTCATAGGTAAAGCAGTTAGAACCTAAGTATTATTTTCATATAAAGCTTCCATTTCATTATTCGTATCCTCAACCGAAATTTTATCTTGAGAAGCCTCAAAGTAATCCTTAGGTTTGAAGGACTTGTTAAGTTAGAATCAAAGCACATATTAACAACAAACAAGTTTACATAACTCACATGATTCTCAATATCATATTTTTAATTACTATGCATCACAAAGTCATTAAACCTGGAAGGCAAATTTATTACCCATACTAGACTTCCTTATATTTTGTGGTTCCTCTCTACCAGAACCAGAATCATTAATGTTAATATTAGATAAACTACGCTAATATACAACATTTGTGTCTCCTACTAATGTTGCAAAGGTTTCCCATTCATTATCAGGAACGGGCTTGTCATGAAGGTTTGGGTAATCACGTGGTCATCACTTCTAGGAGTATATCCCTCATTATCATTGGACTTTCCTGGGTTAATGGAATTAGTGTTGTCAAAAAGTTTAATAGTTCATATTTTACCCTACTAGACTGTTCAAAGAATTGGACTACATTTTAAACAGAAAACGGTGTCATAATATATCACATATCTTGAAAAGAAACAAGTTTTATTTTCAAGACTATGCAACTTATAAGCTTCCTTAACACTAGAAAATCAAATGAGAACACTCTTTTTAGACCTAACTATGAACTTATCATGATTGTTTATAATAGTATAATAATACAAACACCCAAAACTCCTTATGTTTATAATAGTATAATAATACAAACACCCAAAACACCTCATATAAGAGAAATTTTGTTCTTTTTTACGCTAACATATTGGGGGAGGATTCAGACAAGATATAAGAGGAAAGCCTGTTAATAATACAAATAGCAGTTAAGATACACTCAGAACACACATTAAGGGGAATCACCCTTGAAACATAAGACCTCTAGCAACATTTAATATGTGTCTATGTTTCCTTTCTGCTATACTATTATGTGTGTGATGTGTGAGCACAATAAGTTTGATGAAGTATACTTTTTTGTTGAAAAAACATTGCAAGCTTGTTATTCGCAAACTCGGTACCATTATTTGAGGGTAAACCGCATAAAACGTCCCTGTACTTTCCCAAAAATTCAAATTTTCCCTTGAGTGAGAACTACAAGCGTTCTTGCCCCTGAACTTTCATTTTCACTACAAATCTACCCTCGAGTCGTCTATTTTTGAACTTTTCTAACATTCTGTCGTTAACTCCCTCACATTCCTGGCACGTGAGGGTATACTCGTTGTAGAAACTAGAAGGGGGGTTGAATAGTTTCTCATCGGTTTATCTCATAATTAAAATTCCTTTCAATTAGGTGAGTGCACAAAACTATCTTTTACTTCAAAGCTAGTTGCATAATGATTAGGTTCAATTCTAATGCATTAACAATGTACAATAAGTGTAGTGACAATGAATGTGAGTAAAGAGTAAGGAAAGAAACAACCTAGTAGGAAGACACCAAGATTTATAGTGGTTCGGCAACGAGGCTCTATCCTCGTTCCTACTCCACTCCTCGAGTACACCTTACTCGAGATTTCCACTATATTCACAAGCTCCCTTCTTGGCAGAGAAAACCTTATAACGTCGCTTACATTATTTTCCGACACTAAGCTAAATGTCGAGACCTAATCTTAGCTAGGACCAATCTACACAACGTCGCCCACTTCACTCTTTTACGACACAAGGCTAGATGTTGAGTTCTAATCTAAAGGTAGAACCAATCTTTACAACGTTGCCTACTTCACCATTTTCCATCACAAGGCTAGATGTCGAGTTCTAATCCAAAGCTAGAAACAATCTTCACGACTCTTCACTTTGAAGCTAACTGAGAACTTCACACAACACAACTACATATCACTTTATAGTTTAGTGAGAACTCACAAGACACAACCACATCACTTTATAGTTTAGTGAAAACTCACAAGACACAACCACATCACTTTGTAGTTTAGTGAGAACTAACACAACTAATTACAACTCAACTAATCATATCCAAGTAAACACATGTAGCTTAGATCTACACAACATAAATCTAAGCACACACATGTACAATGGATGTACATAACTCTAATCCAACTATTCACAAATAACTTGGATGAACACAACTAGTCCAAGTATTCACAAATACATTGGATCTACACAAGACACAAATAAACAAATAATGAACATGACTAGATCTTTAGTAGGATTTGATCTTCATCAATGCTACATCTTTAATCACATCACAAGTGTGTGAGTGATCTTCTCTTTGGACAAGGTAAATAAGGTGATCAAGAGGATAATCATGAGTAAACATACTTAACACATTAAGTGATCATTTACAAATGACTATGATTAGAAAGGAGAAAGAAGGCTGAAGAAGATGTCCAAAAAGGGTTGATAGGAATGCAAATATGATTTACTATTTATAGGACAAAACATCCAACGGCTATATCTGCCCGTGGTTCCTTATTGGCACCTATGGTTCCTTATCGATAAGGAACCGCCATAGGTGCTAAGGTACCGCTGGCGTAGACTCCGCTCCTTTTTGTCTTTTAGTGAATTTGAAATATTTGAGGTTGTTTAAACCTTCAAAGGATATCCTTATGGCGTTATGGAATATGCCATATTCAAATTTGCATTTTCATTTTAATAAAACATTTTCTTAAAAATAAAGTTTATTAAAAATCTTTTGTAATGTTTGACAAAACTAAGTTTTAAGGCTAATCAATTTTATGATCACTAAGCATGATTAAGATATGTTAGTGTAATGATTATTACCTTGATGATAGTGTTTCTTAGATAATTCGTTTTATGATTGTGTTTGACAATAAATGTCTTTGTAATTTGTCGTGATCAAAACTAAGAAAGATTAATTAATACTAACAATGTTTTTAGGCATTGCTTATGCATTAACAATCTCCCCCTTTTTGATTACGATAAACTATAAACTCATTTACGTAAAATACAAGTTTATTCGAATTGTTAACGAGTTTATCACTATCATTTCTCCCCCTTTGTCGAAGCAAAAATGTTAGCACAAGTCTTTGAAGAAGAAAAGAACCGGACTTTTGCTAGTAGCTCCCCCTTGGTGCTTGCGCCCTTGCTTGGGGCACCAAGTAAATGAGCTAAGGTGACACGCTACACAAAGGTTAGAAGAAAAAAAAGAAACACCAATGTATATATGTGCACTACTTACTAACTAACTTGAGAGGGAGAAGGAAAATAAATCTCAAATTAGAAGTAAGCATTTGCTAAGTATGTCCAAAGAGTGTGTATTGACAACATCATAGTTCAATTGGTGGAATAAAGGAAGAAAAGAAACATCCAAACCAATCAAAGATGATTTAAAATGTCAATGGGTTAAAATTTAGAATTTATGGAATCACCCATAATTAATTTTAAGTTTTAACCATGATCAACTTCTTAACAAATGTGTGTAATAAAATTAGAGGGAAAGATAACACACATAACGTTCATATTACAAAAATATAAAATAACATACAAGATAAATATTCATACACACAATATGAATATTCAAAACAAAAAAAATATGGAAAATAGACCACTAAGCATAAGCTATTCTAATAGTGATTGTAGAAACTAGAAGGGGGGGTTGAATAGTTTCTCTTCGATTGGTGACCAAATTAAAATTACTTTTAATTTGGTTTGTATCAAAACTATCTTTTACTTGAGGCTAAGTTGCATAATGATTAGGTTCAATTCAAATGCACTAGCAAAGATAATAGGTAAGTGTAATGATAATGAAATAAGTAAAGAGTAAGGAAGGAGACAACCTAGTGGGAAGACACCAAGATTTATAGTGGTTCGACAACGAGGCTCTATCCTGGTTTCTATTCCACTCCTCGAGTACACCTACTCGAGATTTCCACTATATCCACAAGCTCTTACATTATTTTCCGACACTAAGCTAAATGTCGAGACCTAATCTTTAGCTAGGACCAATCTACACAACGTTGCCTACTTCACAATTTAACGACAAAAGGCTAGATGTCGAGTTCTAATCGAAAGCTAGAACCAATCTTCACGACTCTTCACTTTGAAGCTAAGTGAGAACTTCACACAATACAACTACTAGTCACTTTATAGTTTAGTGAGAACTCACAAGACACAACCACATCACTTTATAGTTTAGTGAGAACTCCTAATCAAATCTATTACAACTCAATTAGACTTATCCAAGTACACACATGTAGCTTGGATTTACATAACACAAATCCAAGCAAACACATATGTAATGGATGTACACAACAAATCCAAGTATCCACAAATAACTTGGATGAACACAACTAGTCCAAGTATTCATAAATACATTGGATTGACCTAAAACAAAAAGGGTATCATGATGAATATGACTAGCTCATAGATTCATCTTTATCACAACACTAGTGAGTGAGTGATCTTCTCATTGGACAAGGTAAAGGAGGGGATCAAGAGGATAATCATATGTAAACATCCTTAACAATTTAAGTGATCATTTACTAATGATTATGCTATATAAAATAGAAAGAGGGCTGAGAAAAATGTCCAAGAGGCTTACTGGAAAATGAGATTTGACCCACTATTTAAAGGAGACAAAGTATAACGGATCTATAACGGCTAGTTGTGCGCGGTACCTTATCTCACCCCGCGGTTCCATATCGCTAAGGAACCGCGTAGGTACTTAAGGTACCGCCACTAGACTACGCTCTGTTTTTGTCTTTTAGTGGGGTGGGAGTATCTGAGGTATTTGAAACCTTCAAAGGATATTCTAACAGCATTTGGAATATGCTATTTTCAAATTTTCATTTTCCATTTTAATAAAACATTTTCTAAAAAAGAAAGTTTATTAAAAAGTCTTTTGTCATATTAACAAAAGTGAGTTTTAAGGGTAATCATTTTGATGATCACTAAGTATGATTAAGAAAGGTTAGTGATATGATTATTACCTTGATGATAGTGTTAGTTAAATAATTCATTTTATGTTTTACACTAAATGTGTTGTATGGTTTGTTGTGATCAAAACTAAGAAAGATTAGTTAACACTAATAATGTTTTTAGGCATCACTTGCATTAACAATCTCCCCCTTTTTGATTACGACAAACGATAAACTCATTTACGTAGAAACACAAAATATCGAATTATTAACTAGTTTATCACTATCATTTCTCCCCCTTTGTCGTAGCAAAAAGGTTAGCATAAGTCTTTGAAGAACATCGAACTTTGCTAGTAGCTCCCCCTTGGTGGTTGCTCCCCCTTGCTTGGGGCACCAAGTTTGTGAGCTAAGGTGACATGCTACACAAAGGTTAGTAGAAAAGAAAGAAACACCAATGTATATATGATCACTACCTACTAAGTAACTTGAGAGGTAGAGAGAGAAGAAATCTCAAATTAGAAGCAAGTATTTTGCTAAGTATGTCTAAAGAGGTCGAGTGAGGAGGAATTCAAGAAAATTTAACTTCTCATACACATGAGCAAGTTCAATTTGTTGAAATCGACAACAAGCACACGAGGATCCATGATGCAACACAAAATCGTTTGATGGGGGTATGGCATCAAACTTAGGGTTTGGTGGTGGTGGGGTAATGGGTTTGGAATGTTTTCACAATGCCTTGTGAGGTTTGGGAAGGTTGCAAGGTCATTGAGTTGAGGGGTGTTGAAGGATTGTAGTGGTGGGGGAACATTTTCTTTAGCTCCGGTGATGGGGTTTATGGTATAAGTCTCATTCCAATACTTGATTGGAGAGAAGGTAGGGTTTTTGGGTGGTTTGGACGAAGATGGTTCATTCTTCTTAACCCAAATAGGTCGAACTGAGATTTTCGGTTTCTTTGAAAGCTTGGATGAGGAAGCTTTGGGTGAGTGGGGTTGTGACAAAGAAATGTCAAGGTTAGGAATGTAGGAGTTAGGCATTGTGAGAGTGTGAGAATGAAATCTCAAGGTTGTGTGAGAATGAAATCTCAAGGTTGGGGTATAAGTAAAATGTAATCAAGGTAAGAATTTGAATACAAGATGTGAAGTGTCAAGGAATGTTTAGTCAATTTGAGTAAACAAGGAATCTTGACAGGGTATAGGGGTTTAAAAGTTTTGACCAAAAATTCGTCAAAAACTGATTTCTGCCCGCGGTACCTTAAAGGGACCGGCGGTTCCATATCGCTAGGGAACCGCGGGGCGTTAAGGATCCGCGTCCAGTGGACTTGAAACCAAGTTTTTACAGGTTTTTGAGAAAAACTAAGACTTTTTCAAAAAGTTGCAAATCTTGGAATTTTACCTCTATTAGCACCAAATTATGCTAGGGTTGCATAAAGCAACACATTCACAAAGAATGTCTTGACAAAGGGTGACAAAATAATTTAGATATCATTTTGAACCAATTTTAGTCAAGTTTTTAGAGGTTGTGATAGATTTAGGTTCAATTTTAATTTCAAATTAAAGTTGATTAGTGTGCACAAAAGGATAGAAACACACAAAGCTAAATCCATAGATCAACAACATGAAACATTCATGAAGGAAGCAAGTACAATGACAAATAAAACTAACTAATACATAGATAGCTTAACATTAAATCTAGATAAGTAGTCTTCTTTGGCTTGGTTTTGTTGAAAACTCTTATTAAGAAAACTCCGTCATTCATCTCCTAGGAGGAGGCATAGAGAACAAGGCAAGCAAGAACTCTTGCAACCTCCTATGTAGTCCATACATATCCATCCTAAGGTTATGGATGATGTAGTGGTTGTAAAGACAACATGGACAACTAGGACCATGTGTTTGTTGAAACCCATAGTATGGATCACCCAAAAGGAGGGAAAGTGGAACACCCAAAATTGGAATGTTTGAGTTGGGTGGAGGTGGAGGAGGCATGTTCTCCAAGGGTGATGTGGGTGAGAGTGGAGGCATGTTCCCTAAAGGGGAAATGGGTGAGTGTGGAGGTAAATTCTCTAAGGTTGGTGAAATGGGTGAGTTATGAGGGGTAAATGGTGAAGTCACCAACAAAGTCATTCGCAAAAAGAATGCTTTGGATTGGTTGGGGTTGTTTGGTCACATCCAAGGGTGCACTTGGAGTGAAGGGTGAAGAGAGCTCATTCATTCTTGAGTTGAATGAAGAGGAGGTAGAACCAATGGAGTGGTTAGTACCATGGGTGGATGATGTCTTGCATGGTGCAAGAGGTGGGGAAGGTGATGAAGAAATGAGGATAGGAACCATCTCATTCTTAGGTGTGTGGAAAGGTGAGGAGTTAGGCTTGGCTACCTTAATCCTTATTTTGAGTGTTTTCCTTGGGGTGGAGGTCTTGGAAGTGTTTGAGGTTTTGGTACACACCATGGTTGACTAGGGTGGTTTAAGGTTTAGGGAAGGATGTTTTGATGTGTGAAGAACATGTCTAACAAGGTGGGTTTAAATGGGTGAGGGGATGATCCAAACTAGTAATGGGTTAAAATCATTTTAGGTGAATAATGAATTTAGGTAAGCTAGTTTAGGAAATGTGCAGTTTATTACTGAAAATCATGCAAGGTTTACACAGATTTAAGAAAACAGTGTAAAGCAAAAGATGTTGTCGTGCACAGTGGCCGGCGGTTCCTTATCTAGGACCGACGGTACCTTATCGATAAGGATCCACGGGTCGATATGGAACCGCGACCAGAGGGCTTTCAAAAATTTCCCATCCCAGTTTCTGATAAACCCAGATTTTTACCAAAAGATTCACAAGCCAAAGTTAACTACAGATCATAATCTAATAAGCTAACTATCATAAGGCATGCACAAAGCTATGTAAATCACACACATCATTGCATAAGCAACATTTAGGATCAAAGTAAATAATAACCCAAACGTAAGTTAATACACAACCAAATGAAGGAAAGAAAGTCAGAAAATCATCCTAGAAGGGTGTTGCAAGTAACCATGAGCACAACATCTAATTCCTTGATTCACTTCTGAGACGTTCTCGGAGAAGATGATTGAGATAAAATTGATAGTCGGAATCAACTTCATGGGAGGACAAGATGGAGATTGAAGAGGACATGAAGTTATTGAAATTTGAGGGAGGGTTGCTAGAAGACTCTTCTTGAGAAGTATTTTCGACTTGACACGAGTTCACATTGATCTCGGGTGAAATGTTCCCTTGAATGGGAGACATGACACGATCAACGGAGAGATAAGGTGACGAGAGAAGAGATGGAAAGTCAATGAGGACTCTTCTAAGAAGACGAGAGAGAAGCATTCCGTAGGGAAGACTTGACTCAGACTAAAAAAGAACGGATCTAATTCTTCTAGCTATGAAAAATGCGAGATTGTAAGGAGTTGTAGTATCAACACAATACAACATATGTGCAAGACAAGCGGGTACTAAGTCCCGATTCCCATCTAGACACATTGCATTTTCCCTAATGATTTTGGCCCAAGGAATCATGAAATCATTAAGATCGCTAGTAAGTAATTCCCAAGGGGAGAGAGTTCGAACAACTCCTTGAGATTTACCAAGAATAGGATGTTCACGAGGTTTAGAAATGACATGAATGATGTCCGAAGATGATGGAAGCACAGTCACATAATGAGCATCAATAGGGGCCGATTCTAAAGAGTTAATACTCCAAGCATCGGTGAATCGACATTGACCATTAGATGGCACTCCAAGAATATTACCGAATTCTTCAAGAGTGTAAATAATGATTTTCCCCATTATGGAAAATCGTATAGATAAACCATTATTGATGCCTATCAATGTGAATGTGCTAAAGAACTCCATAAGAAACGAAGGAAATATTGGCTCATCAATATCAAGAAGACAATCAAACCCAATAGACTTAAACATGAAGCGAATAAACTCATTTGCGGAATTGGAACAAACGATGCGTCCTTCATGGAAACAACGATGTTCAAGAGACTTAGACGAGTTTTTGTGAAAGTGAATCAAATGAGGGTAATGAGAAGAGGGCATGTATGCTCGTGTTCGTTCATGATCTTTTTGATATCTTGAAGACATGACAAGTACCTAAACACGAAAATATCTTTCCAATCACTCATATGAAAAATTAAAATAAAAAAATCAAAAATATGAGAATGTGTTATATCAATTTCTTGACAAACATAGGATTGAATCCATATCATTCTCATGTTCACAATGTGTCTATTCCATCATTAACCAAGAACACATGATTTATGTTAGATCAACAATGGATTAGAACATTGGTTTTTCAAAACAAGGTTTTTAGGTAAGCATTAACAATGTCATTACCTACTTGTTCATGGGTTCATCTCAAATCCATCTTTCAACCAAAATCATTTAGCCTAAATTCGGATTTGTTCTACAAGTGGGTTTTAGTGAAATCTTAATGAATATGAACCTAAGGAATCATAGTAAAATAACCATGTCAACCCACATTCCTATTAAGGTTTTAATTCAATTTCAATTTTAAAAATCCCCAATTATGAAAGGATGAAATCTAGAACAAAATAGATGAAATTGAAAGAAAATACTTACAATTAGTTGATGTTAGATGAAGGATGAGTGAGACCCACAACTTGGAATCAATTAATTTGAGTGATTGAAGGTTTGGAAGCTTCAACAATGGTGGAAAAACAAGAAAACCGTCGCTGTGAGTTTTTGGGAGAGAGAGATAGAGGTTTGAAAAGAAATAAAATAATCAAGCTGGCGCTCTGACAAAAGTTTCTGCCCGCGGTTCCTTATCGATAAGGTACCGCGGGTTTGAGTCGCCTAGATAAGGAACCGCCTACAGAGGCAGGTTTTTATCTATGAAAAACGCCAAATTTTGAAAACCAAGTTTTTCTAAAATACTTAAAATTAAATCATGAGCCTTTTAGAATATCACTGGATCATCATAACACTAAGCAATATGCCTTAACGAAGGATTAC
Organism: Glebionis coronaria; assembly: GCA_025667525.1. NCBI lineage: Eukaryota > Viridiplantae > Streptophyta > Magnoliopsida > Asterales > Asteraceae > Glebionis > Glebionis coronaria. The sequence goes on from CM046880.1 coordinate 595,992,934, forward strand.
GAGTTAAATCAAGATCGAAAAGAACCGAAACGGACAAACGACTACTCGTAGAAAAACGGCAAAGTGGAGAGAATTCAAGGGAAGTGAATCAAGACTAGGACCAATGCTCAAGGGATTAATGACAATCTTCAAATAGTGGTAACGAAGAGCTTGTGTCATATATAGTGGTTTAAGACGTACCTTTGCGGCGAAACGTTAAACGGCTTTGGTAATGAATAAGCACAAAGCAATTATTCAAGTATAGACTAAGATCACTTTCAATAATAGTCTTAGTCTAAACCAAAATATGAGCAAGGTATTAATTCACTTTCTCTCCCACAAAGGGCCTACTAACCGTATAGGTGCAAACCATGGAAATCATGCTTGATACTTTAAGCTTCTACTAACTCACTCTACATCACCATAGTGAGTCAAGTATCCAAGCAATGAAGGTTTGAGAGGATAAAAGAAAAGAAACACAAACCACAAATAAATGTCAAGGCAAGGATGCCGAGAACAAGCACATAGTCAGGTAATGATCAAAAGAATGATCAAAGGGCGTGTGGAAGAACGAAAGCGTACCTTGGCCACAAAGAGCAATCCATGAAGGAATAAGTGCTATGCCCAATCAATGACTATGATGAGTACTAAGTCTTAAAGGACTAGTATCATTCCCAATCATCTTGGTATCATCATTCAAAGATGTTAAAGATCAATGAAGATAAGTCTTCTACAAGTGCAAGTAACTCAATCCACAACCAATTAAGTGATTGATCTTCATGAGTACCTACACAAAGCAAGATGCAAACTAGTAGATACATTTCAAGAGTATATCTAAAATGCATAAAGGCTACTAATCTTAAGTGGGATGCAATATTATCAATTAAAAGACCTATTTTCAAAGAAAACATAGTTTTGACCAAAGAGAAACTTTAGTATAACTCGACCTTCTAATTTGAGGAGACAATGGATCGATCCAAGTTTCAAAGTACAATATACTTCAAAGATCTTGAGTGACCATCGCTCTGATACCAATTGTAGAAACTAGAAGGGGGGGGGGGGTTGAATAGTTTCTCTTCGATTGGTGACCAAATTAAAATTACTTTCAATTTGGTTTGTACCAAAACTATCTTTTACTTGAGGCTAAGTTGCATAATGAGTAGGTTCAATTCAAATTCACTAGCAAAGATAATAGGTAAGTGTAATGATAATGAAATAAGTAAAGAGTAAGGAAGGAGACAACCTAGTGGGAAGACACCAAGATTTATAGTGGTTCGACAACGAGGCTCTATCCTCGTTTCTACTCCACTCCTCGAGTACACCTACTCGAGATTTCTACTATATCCACAAGCTCCCTTCTCGGCGGAGAAAACCTTACATCTTTGCTTACATTATTTTCCGACACTAAGTTAAATGTCGAGACCTAATATTTAGCTAGGACCAATCTACACAACGTTGCCTACTTCACAAGTTAACGACACAAGGCTAGATGTCGAGTTCTAATCGAAAGCTAGAACCAATCTTCACGACTCTTCACTTTGAAGCTAAGTGAGAACTTCACACAATACAACTAGTCACTTTATAGTTTAGTGAGAACTCACAAGACACAACCACATCACTTTATAGTTTAGTGAGAACTCCTAATCAAATCTATTACAACTCAACTAGACCTATCCAAGTACACACATGTAGCTTGGATTTACACAACACAAATCCAAGCAAACACATATGCAATGGATGTACACAACAAATCCAAGTATCCACAAATAACTTGGATGAACACAACTAGTCCAAGTATTCATAAATACATTGGATTGACCTAAAACAAAAAGGGTATCATGATGAATATGACTAGCTCATAGATTCTTCTTTATCACAACACTAGTGAGTGAGTGATCTTCTCATTGGACAAGGTAAAGTAGGGGATCAAGAGGATAATCATATGTAAACATCCTTAATAATTTAAGTGATCATTTACTAATGATTATGCTATAGAAAATAGAAAGAGGGCTGAGAAAAACGTCCAAGAGGCTTACTGGAAAATGAGATTTGACCCACTATTTAAAGGAGACAAAGTATAACGGATCTATAACGGCTAGCTGTGCGCAGTACCTTATCTCACCCCACGGTTCCATATCGCTAAGGAACCGCGTAGGTACTTAAGGTACCGCCACTAGACTACGCTCCGTTTTTTGTCTTTTAGTGGGGTGGGAATATCTAAGGTATTTGAAACCTTCAAAGGATATTCTAACAGCATTTGGGATATGCTATTTTCAAATTTTCATTTTCTATTTTAATAAAACATTTTCTAAAAAAGAAAGTTTATTAAAAAGTCTTTTGTCATATTAACAAAAGTGAGTTTTAAGGATAATCATTTTGATGATCACTAAGTATGATTAAGAAAGGTTAGTGATATGATTATTACCTTGATGATAATGTTAGTTAAATAATTCATTTTGTGTTTTACACTAAATGTGTTGTATGGTTTGTTGTGATCAAAACTAAGAAAGATTAGTTAACACTAATAATGTTTTTAGGCATCACTTGCATTAACAGTGATAATCTTCCAAGATTGCTTAAAATTTATTGACTCAAACAACTAAAGTACAAAGAGTGCCTTAGTTGGAAAAGGAAGACGACGAAGCATCATTTGAAGTTTTGTTCACGGGAACGAAAACTTTGAGAGGAGGTCGAGTGAGGAGTAGTTCAAGAAAATTTAGCTTGTCATAGATATGAGCAAGTTCAATTTGTTGAAAACGGCAACAAGCACACGAGGAACCATGATGCAAAACAAAGTCGTTAGATGGGGGAGGTCCATCAAGATTAGAGTTTGGTGGGGAGGGATATAATGGATAAGAAATGTTTTCACAATGCCTAGTGAGGTTAGGGAAAGAATTTAGGTCATTGAGTTGAGGAGAGTTGAAAGGTTTAGGTGGTGGTGGAAGAATTTCTTTTTCTCCGGTAATTGGATTTATAGAGTAAGTCTCATTCCAATATTGAATCGGAGAGAAAGAGGAATTCTTGGAGGATTTTGAAGAAGAAGAATCATGAGGATTCTTGTTTTTTTTTTATCCAAATGGGTTTGACCGAGATTTTTGGTTTCTTTGAAAGCTTAGAAGAGGAAGCTTTAGGTTGAGAAGTTTGTGACAAAGAAATGTCAAGGTTAGAAAAGGAAGAATTAGGCATTGTGAGGGATGAAGGAAAGAACTCCCAAAAGAGAAGAATTTAAAGAAAATAGACAAGGCAAAGATTTGAAATGAAAAAGAAAGGTTTTAGAGAATGTTTAGCCAAATTGGGTAAACAAAGAATCTTAACCAAAACAGTGGTCAAAGAAGAAAGACCAAAAATAAGCCAAAATCAACCTTACTGGGCGTGGTTCCTTAAAGAGGCCCACGGTTCCATATCGATATGGAACCGCCTGGAGGCTTGAGAACCGCGTCCAGTGGACTGCAAAACCAGATTTTCAAAAGTTTTGGACAAAGATAAGACTTTTTTAAAAATTTGCAAATATTGGATTTTTACCTCTTTTAGAACTAGAGTATGCTAGGGTTGCATAAAAGCAACACATTCACAAAGTATGTCTTGACAAAGGGTGACAAAATATTTAAATACCATTTTGGTCCAATTTTAAGTCAACTTTTTAGAGGTTGTAATAGATTTAGGTTCAGTTTTAAATAAATTGAAGTTGTTTAATGTGATCACATAGATTAAAGCACATAAAAGCTAAATCTATAAAGCATCCACATGATAAAATCATGAGGGAAAGAAAAGGAAATACAAGAATTAAAAAAGACAATTAACTACTACAAAGATAGCTAACAACTAGGTCTTGAGTTCATAGTTCTCTTTTAGCTTGATCTTCTTTTGAAAAGCATGTTAATTTTAAAGTCCATCATTTATCTCCTAGGAGGTGGAGGATTAGCAAATAGGTTCAACAAGAAGCTTTACAACTTGATGTGAGCCCCAATCATTTCCAACATTAGGATATCAATGAGGTGAAAGTTTTTCAAGCAACAAGGACAATTAGTTCCATTGTGCATGAAAAAATCAAACAAGCGTGGATCACCCAAGAGATAGGAAATGGGAACACCCAAGAGAGGGGTGTTGGTGGTAGGAGGATGAGGAGAATGCATGGTATCCAAAGGTGAAATAGGTGAGATGGGTGAATTTGGTGGAGTGAAGGGAAGAGGCTAAAAAACAAAAGGAATCCTTTGATGAGGTTGTGGTTGAGCATTCACATTTAAGGGAGGGCTAGAAATTAGTGGAGAGGAAAACTCATTCATCCTTGATTGGAATGAAGAGGAGGTAGAACCATGAGAGTGGTTAGTACCATGGGTTGAGTTTGTTTGCCAAGAGGCAAGTGGTGGTGAAAGTGATGAGGAGATGAGTATAGGTGAGACTTCATTTTTAGGTTTGAAAGAAGATGGAGAACCAAGTTTAGAGGACTTGAGATTCACCTTAAGACTTCTTTTGGATGAAGATGTTTTGGAGGAGTTGGAAGTTCTAGTGGATACCATGGTTGAATGTTGAGGTTAAAAGAAGAGTTGAAGGGATGAAGAACACAATCAACAAAATAGGGTTTAAGAAGAGAAGGGGATGATCCAAACTAGTAATAGGTTAAAATCATTTTATGTGAACAATGAAATTAGGTAGCCTAGTTTAGGAAAGTGCAGGTTTTTGCAAAAGTTTTATCAAAGTTTTACACATATTAAAGAAAACAGTGTAAAGTAAAGATTCTGTTGAAACAGGGTGGTTCCTTATGTAGGTCCGCGGTTCTTTATCGCTAAAGAACCGTGGGTTCGATATGGAACCGCGACCAGAGGAGTCTGAAAAAGGCACTTCCTTAAACTTTTGCTAGCCCAGATTTTATACTAAGGTTTATCAAGGCAAAAAGAGCTAATAATTAAAGACTAGGAGGCTATCTAAACATATAAGATGCAAAGAGCCATGAAAATCAAAAAGTCGATACCATGAATAACTAGGATTAAAATACTAGGTAATCCAAACACAACTTGTTAGTTAAAGAATACACAACATCCTAAGAATAGAGATAAGAGAAGAGATAAAGAACAATAATCCATACATGTTTACACACATGTTAGTCTCACAAGAGTGATATATGTCATTCGTCTATGATCATTTCCTCCTTGCCTTGATTCACTTCTGATTCGATCCTGAAGATGAAGATTGAGACAATACTGATAGTCTGAATCAACCTCTAGTGAAGACAATTGAGAGATAGTTGATGACAAATCATACCGAGAAATGAGAGAATTGTCTTGAGAGACATTTTCATCTTCATTTGAGTCATGTGTGAGAATTGAAGGGACATTTCCTTCAATGGGGAACATGACTCGAACCACGGAGTGAAAAAAGGAAGGATTAAGAGGAGGATGATCAAGGAGAACTCTCTTAAGAAGCCGTGAGAGAATCATGTCATAAGGAAGAGTAAACTGAGATCCATTAAGAACAAATCTTATCCTTTTAGCAATGAAAAATGCAAGGTTGTATGGAGTAGTGGTAACAACACAATACAACATATGTGCAAGACAAGCAGGCACATGGTTGCGATCACGAACCAAACACATTGCATTTTTCCTAATGATTTCGGCCCAAGGGACCATGAAATCACTAAGATCGCTAGTTAGTAATTCACAAGGAGTGAGAGCACGAAATTCTCTTTCAAAATTACCAAGGATAGGATGTTCACGAGGTGAAGCAAGGGCACGAATGATGGCCGAAGCTGAAGGAATCTGTCAAGTAATGCACATCAACAGGGGCCGATTCTAAGTGGTTTACACTCCAATCATCGGTGAACCTACATTCACCTTCGTATGGAACTCCGAGAATCTCACCAAATTCCTCGAGAGTGTATACAAAGGTTTTCCCCTTAATGGAAAATCTTAAAGATAAACCATTGTTGATGTGTATTAACTTAAATGAGTTAAAGAATTCCATGAGGAAAGAAGGGAACATTGGCTCATCAATATTAAGCAAACAATCGAATCCAGTGGTACTGAATATGAATCGAATGAAATCAAGTCCACGAAGGTTAGAAGGAACAATACGTCCTTCATGGAAACAACGAGACTCGAGATTATGATAAGTGTTTTGAAAAGAGCGAGATTGATTAGTCAACGAAGGATTAGGCATGTATCTTCTAGGGAGTAGATGGTCATTTTGATATCATGTGGTCATGATGAAAGTACCTAAAAATAACATATAAACATATTTCTCCAATTACTCATATGTTATATATAAACCAAAAATCAAGGAAAGCGAGAATGTGTTTTATCAATTTCTTGATAAATCAAGGTTTAATCCTTGTCATTCTCATATTCACAATGTAGCCATTTCATTAATGATCAAAACATATGAACTATGTAAAATCAACAATGAACTAGAACATTGGTTTTTCAAAACAAAGTTTTTAGGTAAGCATTTAACAATGCCATTACCAACTTGTTCATAGGTTCATATCAATTTCATCAATCAACCAAAAGATTTAGTCAAAATTCGGATTTGTTTTACAAATGGGTTTTAGTGAAATCTCTATGAATATGAACCTAAGGAATCATAGTAACAATACTATGTCAACTCTTATTCCTAGTAAGGTTCAAATTCAATGTCAATTTTAAAAATCCCCAATTATGAATGTATGAACCCTAGAACAAATTAGATGAAATTGAAAGAAATAACTTACAATTAATTGATCTTGGATGATGGATGAGTGAAACCCACGAACTTGAATCAATTAATTCGAGTAATTGAAGGTTTTAGGAGATTCAACAATACTGGAAAAACACAGAAAAATCGTCTGCTGTGTGTGAAGGAGAGAGAAAGAAAAGTTTGAAAAAGTTATTTTAAAAAAACTGGCGCTCTGACAAAAGCTACCGCCCGCGGTTCCTTATCGATAAGGAACCGCGCCTTTGAGCCGCCGAGATAAAGAACCACCTATAAAAAAAAGATAAAGAACCACCTATAGAGGCAGTTTTTTATCAAAGAAAAACGATGAATTTTTGAAAACCAAAATTTTTAAAATACTTAAAAATATATCTTAAACCTTTTAGGATATCATTGGACCACCACAACACTAGATAATAATGCCTTGTTGAAGGATTACGAGTTGAATCGAGATAGGAAAAGACCGAAATGAACGAACGACTACTCGTAGCGAAAAGGCAAAGGGAGAGGAGTCAAGAGAAGTGAATCAAGACCAAGAACATTACTCAAAGGACAAATGACATTTGATAGGTGTGTAAACACCCATCCTTTTACCACTTAATTCGGGCTAAAACGAGACCAAAACACGTATTTAATATCATTTGTTTGGAATTATGCGTGGTTTTTGTGTTTATTGTGTTTTCAGAGCCAACCGGATAAATATTGAAGAAAACATGGGATTGCACGGGTTTTACTGAAGAAAAAGACTCAAGATAAAGTCTATTGTCCAAGAGATGCAAAAGATTTGAAGTCACTGGGCCTATTTGAAGATTTATCGAAGAAAAGGACCAAAGATGGAAGATTTATATAAAGTATCAAATGGCGCCGCTGCCGGCTCTTCTCGTTAAGATCAAAAGTTTTTTGTGAGAAATTGGATTTTGGGATCCGTTCCCCGTGAACGTTACTTTTTCAAAAATATTCAAAAACAACTAAAAAATATAAAATTTTCAAAAATCCTAAAAAGTAAAAAACAATAAAAACCAAAAATATTTTTGCTTTGTTTTTCTTTGTTCGTTCTTTTGCAGGTGTATGCGCACTCGATCCACGTCTTATCAAGAGCCCGAGCCTCTCGATAACTTAGACATGGCTGGTGTTCAAAACAACAATAACATACCACCTCCGAACAACAATAATAACAACAACAATCCACCTTTCAACAACATGAATAACAACAACAATGAGCACCTTCCGGATAATCGCCCAATGATCGAATTGCTGCAAGCTCATGTTGATGGCAACACGGATCCAATTGTCATTCCTCCAATTGCCGCCAACAATTTCGAGCTAAAGTCAGGCTTTATCCAGATGGTATCCGCTCAACCATTCTTGGGACGCCACATTGATGACCCACATGACCATATCAAGAGATTTCTACAACTCACCAACACGGTCAAGTTCAATGGAGTTCCACAAGAAGTGATAAGGTTACAACTTTTTCCCTTTTCTTTAGAGGGACAAGCCCGGCATTGGCTTGCTAAGGAACCGCCACAGAGTATTCTCTCGTGGACGGATTTGGAAACAAAGTTTATCAACTACTTTTTTCCACCCTCTCGTACTACCGCTTTGCGGAATGAGATTATAAACTTTGAACAAAAGTACGATGAGTCATTCAGTGAATCTTGGGATCGTTTCAAAGATCTTTTAAGAAAATGCCCACAACATGGTTTTACCAAAGTACATCAAATAAATACTTTTTACAATGGTTTAAGCATGAGTGACCAAGATTCACTGAATAGTGCCTCAGGGGGTAATTTATTGGCTAAGACTTCCAATGCTGCTTGGGATATCATTGAGAACAAATCTCGTGTGCAAACCAAGAGTGTTAGGACCAATGTTGCTAGTGCTAGCACTAATGACAGCGACAAGCGATTAGACAAACTCACTACGCTTCTGGAAACGCTTGTCACCCACACCGTCAGCAACAACAACAGCAACAACGCCAAAAATGCACAAGTGAACGCTGTCAGCCAACCTTGTGAGATATGCGGTGGTCCCCATTCTTACACTACTTGTACCGCCACCCAAGATTACCCTGCTGAGAATGTGAATGCGGCATATGGCACCTACCAACAACCTGCTTATCAAGCTAGACCTCAAGGTGACCGTAACTTGCTTAGCTACCGCAGCAACAACTATCTTTCACCACCTGGCTTTCCTCCAACCAACCCAAACCAACAACAAAACCTTAACCGCCCTTCTCAACAACAACAACAACCTCGACAACCATACATCCCACCTCACAAGCAGCAACAACCACCTCAACGTAACAATCAAGTATACCAACAACCCGCTTACCAACCACCTGCATACAATGCTCCTTCCAACCAAACCAACACTGCTTTACACCAAGAGGTCGCCACCTATATGAGGACCAATGATGTGATAGTGGGAAATCTCCAAGAAGAAGTGCGCAACTTGAAGGCAGATTTGGTCAAGCAAGGAAATGATTTGAGAGCTGATATGAGAAACACGTTGGATAGCCAGACTAATGATCTGAGGAACATGATGGCTAGTTTTTTCCAAAGTAGTCAACCCTCTTCTTCGGGTACTCTTCCGAGTAACACCGTTGCGAACCCAAGAGGGGAGATGAAAGCAATCACTACTCGAAGTGGTAAAGGTACCAAGGAACCCGAGCTTCCTATGCCTCCACCGGTGGTTGTGACTAAGGAGAACGAGTCGCCTGCTCCTATTCCTCCTCCTTCCCCAATTTCTCCACCTCTTCTTTCTACCCCTCCTCCACCCGTGCTTGTGAGTGATCCTATTCCCTTAAAGCCTTCCTCTTCTTCCAATATACCTTATCCTTCTAGGTTGAGGAAAGAGAAGCAAAAGAGCAAGGATGATATTCAGGTTTCGAATTTCCTTAAAATGTTCAAGAAACTGAATTTCAATATCTCCTTCGCTGAGGCTCTCGCTCACATGCCCAAGTATGCCAAAATGTTTAAAGATCTTCTGAGCGACAAGGAAAAGCTCCTCGATCTCGCCAACACCCAACTTAATGAGAACTGCTCTGCAGTGCTCTTAAGGAAATTGCCAATCAAGCTTGGTGATCCGGGTCGTTTTCTTATCCCTTGCAATTTCCCGGGAGTAGAGAATTGCATGGCCCTAGCCGATCTAGGTGCCAGTATTAATCTCATGCCTCTAAGTGTTTGGAAGCAATTATCTCTCCCAGAGCTAGTCCCCACCAAAATGACTTTGGAATTGGCCAACCGTACGGTTGCTTATCCAGTGGGGATAGCCGAAGATGTCATTGTAGGAGTCGACAAATTCACCTTCCCTGCCGATTTTGTTGTCGTCGACTACGAGATGGACCCACGTGTGCCACTCATTGTTGGTCGTCCATTCTTGAGGACCGGTCGCACTCTCATTGATGTTGAAGCCGGTGAGCTTATCATGAGAGTGGGTGACGATAAAGTAGTCTTCAACATGGGAAAGTTATCTAAACAACCTTCTTCTTACGAGAATGTTAATTGTATTGACGTTCTTGATGAGGCTTGTGAAGAACACTTCAAGGATGCTTGTAAAAACATTCCTACCTCTCTTCCCAATGTTGAGACCGTTTCCTCTATCGACTCATCACTATCTCTATTTGGAGAGAGTGATTTCCTTTGGAAAGATTTGGAAGCCAGCCTAGGAGATGTGAAGCAAGACAATGACGATTCTACTGCCACTTGGGATGAAGACCTCAGTTTCATTGCAAACCTCCTCAAAGAAGACAATCCTTCCCCTCCATCTCCCACTATCATTGCTATCGAGACTCCGACTTTGAATACGCATCCCGTCGACAATCCTCCGGATTTGGAACTTAAGGAGTTGCCACCCCATCTTGAGTATGCATTCCTCGAAGAAGAGAAGAAGTCGCCAGTCATCATTGCTAAGGATTTGAAGGATGAAGAGAAAGCCCGACTTGTCGCTGTGTTGAAAGATCACAAGACGGCTATTGCTTGGAAGATTTCAGACATTCGTGGAATTGATCCTCACTTCTGCACGCACAAAATTCTCATGGAGGACGACTATAAGCCCACTATTCAAAGCCAACGAAGGGTGAATCCAAAAATCCATGAAGTCATCAAAACAGAGGTTATCAAACTTCTTGATGCGGGTATGATTTACCCTATTTCGGATTCACCGTGGGTTAGTCCAATCCATTGTGTGCCCAAGAAGGGCGGAATAACCGTTGTTCCCAATGAACACAACGAGTTGATTCCCACTCGTCTCGTTACTGGGTGGAGAGTTTGTATAGACTATCGCAAACTCAATGATGCCACGAGAAAGGATCATTTCCCTCTACCTTTCATGGACCAAATGCTTGAACGATTAGCCGGTAATGAATATTACTGCTTTTTGGATGGTTTCTCGGGTTATTTTCAAATACCCATCGATCCCCAAGATCAAGAGAAGACCACATTCACTTGTCCCTACGGCACTTTCGCTTACAAAAGAATGCCTTTTGGCTTATGTAATGCGCCCGGGACTTTCCAAAGGTGCATGTTAGCTATCTTCCATGACATGGTTGAACAAACCATGGAAGTCTTCATGGATGATTTCTCGGTCTTCGGGGATTCCTTCTCATCTTGCCTTGCCAATTTAGAACGTATGCTAAAGCGGTGCGAAGACACTCGCCTTGTTCTAAATTGGGAAAAATGCCATTTCATGGTAAAAGAAGGCGTCGTGCTTGGACATAAGATTTCGAAAGCCGGTCTTGAAGTAGACCGTGCTAAAGTTGATGTTATAGCAAAGTTGCCTCCACCTTCCACTGTGAAGGGTGTGAGAAGTTTCTTGGGTCATGCGGGCTTCTACCGACGATTTATCAAAGACTTTTCTCAAATCGCTCGCCCGATGACCCACCTCTTGGAAAAAGATACTCCTTTTATCTTCTCCAAAGAGTGCCTTGAAGCCTTCAACTCGCTTAAGGATAAGCTCACTAAGGCACCCGTCTTGGTTACCCCTAATTGGGAGCTGCCTTTTGAGTTGATGTGCGATGCTAGTGATTTTGCTATTGGAGCGGTTCTTGGACAAAGAGTGAATAAACACTTCCAACCAATCCATTACGCTAGCAAGACAATGACTGGGGCACAATTGCATTATGCGACAACCGAAAAAGAGCTTTTAGCTGTTGTCTATGCTTTTGAAAAATTCCGCCCCTATCTTGTCCTTTCTACCACCATTGTGTACACCGATCATTCCGCGTTGAAGTACTTGTTGACAAAGCAAGATTCCAAACCAAGACTTCTTCGCTGGGTTTTGCTGCTCCAGGAATTTAAAATCGAAATCCGCGATAAAAAAGGAGCAGAAAACCTAGCCGCGGACCATCTTAGCAGACTTGAGGATCCATACCAAGGGGATCATCCGACCAAAGAAATCAATGATTCTTTTCCCTTGGAGACCTTATTCTCTGTAAACTCGAAGCCGAATGAAACCCCGTGGTTTGCGGACTTTGCAAACTACTTGGCGGGTGGAATTCTCAAGGAAGGGTTGACGTCCCAGCAAAAGAAAAAGTTCTTTACCGACATCAAGACTTACTTTTGGGACGACCCTTACCTATTCAAACAATGTGCTGATTTGATAATTCGCCGATGTGTTGATGGACCGGCAGCGTCGGACATCCTTGATGCTTGCCACAAAGGACCCACCGGTGGTCACTTTGGTCCCAACTACACCGCTAAGAAAGTGTTTGATTCGGGATTTTATTGGCCCTCCATATATCGTGATGCTCACAATATGGTTAAGCGATGTGATGTTTGCCAAAAGCAAGGCAAAATCACACATAAAGACGAGATGCCTCAGAATTTCATTCAAGAGTGTGAAATTTTTGATGTTTAGGGGATCGACTTTATGGGGCCATTCCCTTCGTCTAAAGGACACAAATACATCCTTGTAGCCGTTGACTACGTTTCAAAGTGGGTTGAAGCCAAAGCTTTGCCTACTAATGACGCAAGGGTGGTTTGTAACTTTTTGAAGGCTCTATTCGCTAGATTCGGTGTGCCTCGCGCCATTATTAGTGATCGTGGGACTCATTTTTGCAATGACCAATTTGCTCGAGTCATGGCTAAGTACGGTGTAAATCATCGTCTTTCCACAGCCTACCACCCACAAACTAATGGCCAGGCTGAAATATCAAACCGAGGTCTTAAGCGAATTCTTGAAAGGACCGTGGGAGAGCATCGTGCCGCATGGGCTGATAAACTCGATGATGCTTTGTGGGCTTTCTGTACTGCTTACAAGACCCCGATCGGCTGTACGCCCTATCGTCTTGTGTACGGGAAAGCGTGCCACCTCCCCATTGAGTTGGAGCACAAGGCTTATTGGGCCTTGAAGTGGGCTAATTTTGATATAAACAAAGCCGGTGACCTACGCAAGATCCAACTCAATGAGCTAAATGAACTTCGGAATGAGGCTTATGAAAATTCTTTGATCTATAAGGAAAGAACTAAGCTCATTCACGACTCCAAGATTAAAAACCGAGAGTTCCATGTTGGAGACAAAGTCTTACTTTTTAACTCTCGGTTGAAAATCTTCTCGGGAAAGCTCAAATCTCGTTGGTCCGGCCCATTCACCATTTCCCAAATTTTTCCATATGGTACTCTCGAGCTCGCTCAACCTGATGGACCAAATTTTAAGGTGAATGGCCAACGAGTGAAGTTATACTTTGGTGAGGACACCTCTAAGGAGGTGATTCCATCCCTCACCACGTTCCCCATGAACTAACTTTGGGTCGAGTCAGGCTCGTGACTCGGTTATCAAAAACACGCGCTCCTCGGGAGGCAGCCCGAGTATCTATCCTTGTATGTTTTAATCCCCTAAGTGTAGGGGGGGACTTCTATATGTGTTTGCCTTTTTGTGGTGATGTGATTACAGGGATAAGTGCACTCTTGGAATCTTTGAAGAACCGTGCTCCCGTGTTTATCCGAAATCCGGTTCTACCTCTCAACTATCGTGATTCAATTTTCTTCATACTCACATTTGAAATTGATCACTTTAGTCGTCTCTTCCTTAACTTGAGTTAACCAACGTGCGCAATGTCATAAGTGTAGGGGGAACTTCTCCCACATGCTTAAACATTGAGGACAATGTTTATCTTAAGTGTAGGGGGGACTTCTATCGAAGTTTAAGTGGACTTTTCCATGAAAATGCCTTCATTTAACCGGAAAATCATACTTTTCAACATTTTTCAAATTTTTTATTAACTTTGGCCATTTAGTCGTAATTTTTAAATTTTTTATCGTTGTTTTCATATGTATATATTCCGCAATAAAGTCAAAAATATTAATAAAGTGGTGTAGCTAGTTTAGAAGTTTTTGACATATTAGGCCCGTTGCGTTTATTTTGACTCAACCCGAATAGACTTATCCAAGTTTATTCTAGCTAGTATCCTTAACCATGTGGACCTTAATTGGTTTATTAGGCTAAGTGTCCACGAGTCTCATTACTTGAGATTTTAAATTGTGGAGGACGAGAAATGATAGAGTCAATTATAAGTCGGTATTCTTGCACAAGCTCACTTGGTGTAATTATTTGCCTATTCTCCCATCACTTGCTAATAACTTATCTGCAATAAGTAAGGTCTTACGATTTGAAAAGTTACTTAGCTTCTAGCCCAAGATCGTTTAAAAGTTGCTCGGTAATGATAAGAGTTCATAGCCAAGGCATAACTTATGAAGCGGGGCGCGAAGATTGGCGAGTCCGAAAAGGCCCTAACAAGGCATGAGGATTCAATTTTATTGCTGAAGATCCAAAGTGATGTGAAAAGCATTATTCCTAAAGTCAATATGAAGGATCAAGACTCACGACGAAAAGCAATCAACTCCCATAAAGATCATGGAGAAGTCTATCCGAAAAGACCCTAACAAGGTATGAGGATAAATAGATCCAAGTCCGAAAAGGAGGCGGATCGTTGTATCTCAAAATCCCAATTAGAGATTGAAGAAATAATCATGAAGTCGTGGTCAACAAAGTTGGAGAACCCCTCAAAAGTCTCCAAGAGAAGAAACTCTATTATGATGAGAAGACCATTATCTCAAGAACGTCTCTCAAAGATATGAAGTATGAAGTACATGCCAAATATCGGCCCGAGAAAGGTCTCAAATCGCGAACCAAGTTATGCCAAGATATGAACTTTTTGATATCCCGAGAAGCAGTTTTAAGAGATTTTGTCCTTTAGCTAACTATTGATCAAATCGTCCTACTTTGCTTTCAGCCCTAATAAACTATCGAAATAAGTCCAAAGATGCATCTTCATGATCATTCTAAAGACAAAAATAAAATATAAGAGATACACCTAGGAATAAGGGAGTTTAAGCATTTAATTAAGCCATGTGTGTAAGTGTTTGAATTGCTAACTTATAATAACAATGATCTCGTTTTTTAAGCTTAGTTTGGGGAACGTGAAACTTGAGGGTGATAAATCTTCGCAGCACCAAAGCCCTAATGTAAGTCATCGATTTCTCTACAAGTTATTCCCATGTAGCTATTTTCAAGTGAAAATGGTTTTCTATCCTTTTGTTACTTTTGAAGTTTTATTTCTTTAATTTTTGTTTACTAGTATTTTAAATAAGGCCAATGTTGATTAATTATGAGAAAAGTGTAAGCTTGCTTTATCACTAAGCATTGCATGAGGGCATGGCAATGGTTAAGTGTAGGGGATTTGATAGGTGTGTAAACACCCATCCTTTTACCACTTAATTCGGGCTAAAACGAGACCAAAACACGTATTTAATATCATTTGTTTGGAATTATGCGTGGTTTTTGTGTTTATTGTGTTTTCAGAGCCAACCGGATAAATATTGAAGAAAACATGGGATTGCACGGGTTTTACTGAAGAAAAAGACTCAAGATAAAGTCTATTGTCCAAGAGATGCAAAAGATTTGAAGTCACTGGGCCTATTTGAAGATTTATCGAAGAAAAGGACCAAAGATGGAAGATTTATATAAGTCGAAGAAACTCAAGTCTATCAAAGGAAGAAATTAAAAGACGAGTTGAATTTAATCGACAACAAATCCCGAATCAGAATCGAAAACGGAAACTTTTCTGAAAAGACGAAAAGACACGAAGAACGGGAGAAAGCCCACTCACCAACCAAAGGAAACACCTATAAATAGGCCATCCCACACACATTTTTGGAGCGAGCTAGTTTTTCTTTCTTCCTCCCTTTTCTCCCCTCCTGGTTCGTAGAACACCATCACCACTAGGGTGATTGGTGATTTTTATTTTTAGTTCTTCAATCTTGTAATTTTAATCTTTGTTTCATCTTGTCAAAACATTAATCATCCAATTCAAAGTTCTTGTTTAATCTTTCATTTCATCTTGTTCATCTCCATTTTTATCTTCAAGTTCTTAAGTTTTATTTTTCTTGATTTGATCTTCAAAAGTTGTTTGGATTTATGTTTTTATTAGTGGGATTTGTTGCTTATGTTGTCTAAATGATTTGTGTTTAAATTGGTAAAACCTTTTTAAGTGTTTGATTTGATTTTGATTTAAAACCTGAGTTCCGTGTTCTTCGCTACAGTTACTGTATCTGGTTTCCAGACTTCCGAATCAAGACAAAAAGTTCCGAATGAGTCCTTCATTCGGAATCTTCCGAACCAAGCACTAAACTTCCGAATCAGGAGAAAACTTCCGAACCAAGCCCTTCATTCGGAAGTTTAAAACTTCCGAATCAAGCTTTCATCCGGAAAGTTCCGGATCAGTCATCAAGTTCCGGATCAGCTCAGACTTCCGAATCAAGGTGAAGTTCCGAATCAATCTGAAGGTTCCGAATCAGCATCTTCCGAACCAGTAAGTTCCGAATGAACTTTCATTCGGAAAGTTCCGAATCAGCCATTAAGTTCCGGATGAATGAATAGTATCTTCCGAACCAGTTAGTTCGGAATCAAGCATTAAAGTTCCGAATCAGTTAATTTTTGGGTATTTTAAAGATTACTGTTTTACTGTTGATGTTTTACTATTTTTCTGCTCATATGTCACTATTTACATCTTAACTTTAAATTTGAACTTTAAATTTGCAACCAAGTTTTTATTAATCTTAATTAAAGTAATTGCCTTTGATTCAAAATTTCATTTCCACTTTCCATTAGACTAGAAAACCAAACCCCCTTTATTTAGTAACCAAGAACAATCATTCCACTTAAGGCCTAGATCAATTCGAGAGGATATCGAGAGACATAAAATTGAACCTAGCAAAATCATTGTATCAACATTCTTCAAAATGATGATGTGAAGAGCTTGTGTCATAAGTGGTTTAAGACGTGCCTTTCCGGCGATAGTCTAAACGGCTTTGGTAATGAATTAAACCAAGCAATTTTGATGCATAGAGTAAGATCATTTTCAAGAGTAGTCTTATTCTATTGCAAAATATGAGCAAAGTATAGATTCACTTCTCTCCCACATGATCGGATAATTATTGCTAGAATTGACAATAACAATGCCTTTGGAATATTTCAATTCCAAATGTGTAAAATCCACTTACAACTTAATGAAGTATTTTGGTATCTCAAGGGATTCACTAATCATCCTAGAGATGAGCTTAATTGCACAAGTTACACATGATATAGGGCCTACTAACCGTAAGGGTGCAAACCATGAAAATCATGCTTAATACTTTAAGCTTCTACTAACTCACCCTACATCTCCATAGTGAGTCAAGTAACCAAGCGATAAAGGTTTGAGAGGAAAAAATAAAAGAATCACAAACCACAAATAAATGTCAAGGCAAGGATGCCAAGAACAAGCACATAGTCAATTAATGATCAAAAGAATGATCAATAGGGCGTGTGGAAGAACGAAAGCGTACCTTGGCCACAAATTGCATTCCAAGCTTTCAAGGAATCGATGCAAAGCCCAACAATGACTCATAATGACTACTAAGTCTTCAAAGACTAGTATCTCTTCTACCCATCTTTATATCATCATTCAATGATGTTGGAAATCAAGGAAGACGAGTCTTCTACAAGTGTAAGTAACTCAATCCACAATCAATAGAATGATTTATCTTCATGAGTACCTACACATAACAAGATGCAAAGAGTAAATCTAAAATGCCTTAATACTACTAATTTAAGTAATATGTAATATTAACATTTTAAAAGGCTTATATTCGATAAAAAATAGTTTTGAGCAAAGAAAAACTTTAGTACAACTTAACCTTCTAATTTGAGGAGACAATGGATCGATCTAAGTTTTAAAGTACAATATACTTCAAAGATCTTGTGTCACCATCGCTCTGGTACCAATTGTAGAAACTAGAAGGGGGGGGGGGGGGGGGTTGAATAGTTTCTCATCGGTTTATCTCCTAATTAAAATTCCTTTCAATTAGCTGAGTGCACAAAACTATCTTTTACTTCAAAGCTAGTTGCATAATGATTAGGTTCAATTCTAATGCATTAGCAATGTGTAATAAGTGTAGTGATAATGAATGTGAGTAAAGAGTAAGGAAAGAAACAACCTAGTAGGAAGACACCAAGATTTATAGTGGTTCAGCAACGAGGCTCTATCCTCGTTCCTACTACACTCCTCGAGTACACCTTACTCGAGATTTCCACTATATCCACAAGCTCCCTTCTTGGTGGAGAAAACCTTACAACGTCGCTTACATTATTTTCCGACACTAAACTAAATGTCGAGACCTAATCTTAGCTAGGACCAATCTACACAACGTCGCCCACTTCACTCTTTTACGACACAAGGCTAGATGTCGAGTTCCAATATAAAGGTAGAACCAATCTTCACAACGTTGCCTACTTCACCATTTTCCGACACAAGGCTAGATGTCGAGTTCTAATCCAAAGCTAGAAACAATCTTTACGACTCTTCACTTTGAAGCTAAGTGAGAACTTCACACAACACAACTACATATCACTTTATAGTTTAGTGAGAACTCACAAGACACAACCACATCACTTTATAGTTTAGTGAGAACTCACAAGACACAACCACATCACTTTGTAGTTTAGTGAGAACTAACACAACTAATTACAACTCAACTAATCATATCCAAGTACACACATGTAGCTTGGATCTACACAACATAAATCCAAGCACATACATGTGTAATGGATGTATACAACTCTAATCCAACTATTCACAAATAACTTGGATGAACACAACTAGTCCAAGTATTCACAAATACATTGGATCTACACAAGACACAAATAAACAAATGATGAACATGACTAGATCTTTAGGAGGATGTGATCTTCATCAATGTTACATCTTTAATTACATCACAAGTGTGTGAGTGATCTTCTCTTTGGACAAGGTAAAGAAGGAGATCAAGAGGATAATCATGAGTAAACATACTTAACACATCAAGTGATCATTTACAAATGGCTATGATTAGAAAGGAGAAAGAAGGCTGAAGAAGATGTACAAAAAGGGTTGATAAGAATGCAGATTTGATTCACTATTTATAGGACAAAACATCCAACGGCTATATCTGCCCGTGATTCCTTATTGGCACCCGCGGTTCCTTATCGATAAGGAACCGCCATAGGTGCTAAGGTACCGCTGGCGAAGACTCCGCTCCTTTTTGTCTTTTAGTGAATTTGAAATATCTGAGGATGTTTAAACCTTCAAAGGATATTCTTATGGCATATGGAATATGCCATATTCAAATTTGCATTTTTATTTTAATAAAAATTTTTCTTAAAAATAAAGTTTATTAAAAATCTTTTGTAATGTTTGACAAAAGTGAGTTTTAAGGCTAATCACTTTTATGATCACTAAGCATGATTAAGATATGTTAGTGTAATGATTATTACCTTGATGATAGTGTTTGTTAGATAATTCATTTTATGATTGTGTTTGACAATAAATGTCTTTGTAATTTGTCGTGATCAAAACTAAGAAAGATTAATTAATACTAACAATGTTTTTAGGCATTACTTATGCATTAACACTCGTCATTTCACGGTCCAGCCCATCTCCCCAACTTTCAGCTTATGCAAAAAACGTCACTGTATAGGTTTAGCCACTAGCGTCTCATATTATAGACGTGTGGATGATGGTTGAGTTTTACAACCTTGTTTAGGAAAACAAGGTGTAATTAGGGTAAGTACGACGATTTAGAAAAATCGTGCACAAATGACCCAAAAGTGGGGATCGTTCTCAAGGAGGCTAGTGTGTTGTGTAGAGAGATGATTAACCTTGTGATTATATGATTATCAGAAAAGAAAGATAGAAATGGGATAAGAAGAGAATGACGGTTACGATGACGATTTAAACTAAGACGAAAATGTCGTACACGTAAAACCGTAAAAACTACCAAAATTAAAATTTTACTCTAAAAATTCATAGAAAATTATAATAAATCCTAAATAATGTAATTAGAGTTTACAAAAAATCAAAAATCACTCAAACCTTTTATTTAATTAAATAATAATTTTTTAATGCTAATTAAAGCCCTAAAAATCATTTTAATTAACAAAAAGCCCAAAATGAGATATTTTCAATTGTAAACCTCTAAAATGATCTAACTTAATTTAAAACTATTTTTGAAAATTTTAAATTAATAAAAACTATTTAATAACAATTAAAAACTATTTAAAACTTAAAATAATTATAAAAGTTAATCTAATGACAATAAAAATATTATAAAAGTTGTAAAATTCCTAACTTAATTTATTTAACCTAAGAAAAATGTAAAAACTTGAAAAATCTATTTTTTAATTTTTAATAATAAAATAATATTAAAAATCCGAAATTTATAAAAAATTCTAAAAACTTGCAAACTAAATTAATTTAACATAAATAACACAGAAATGAAGTTGAAATAAAAAAATACCCCTAATGGGCCTTCAAATGGGCCAAAATCCAAAACAGACCCTTAATGGGCCAAAATAAGCCCAATAAGAAAAATGTTTATAAAAATGGTCCAAAATCTCCTATCTGACTCAAAATTTGATTCTGAACATAACTTTTCAAATGCCCAAAAGCTGAAAATGTGAAATAAGCTGGCTTATATCAAACAGCTTATTCTTAATGGGCTTTTTGGCCCATTAAGCTATAAGCTGATGCCATAAGCTCAATTTAGACACACAAGCTTATTTTGAGTTACTTAAGACTTCTGTAAAAAGAAATTTGAAAAAAGTCCAAGGAATAAGCCTGAAAATGCAATAAGCAATCTACACAAAACGACAAAATAGTCGTTTTCGAGTTCTAGGCCACCCCAAGAGCTGATTCAAGTTTCTAAAGCTTTTAAATGACTTAAATAAGCTTAATCAACAAAAAGTTTTCAAATAAGTTCACTCAATAAGCTGAAATAAGCAAATAAGCAATTCTTTAAAAGTCAACTTTATGAGTTTTCTAGTAAAAAGTCAAAGTCAAAGTCTAATAAGCTCTAGTTCAAACAAATGGGTCAAATGAGGAAGATTGATCACAAAAAATAAGTTGTTGCAGGTCTAAATAAGCCAATATGGCTTATTGATAAGCTAACTGAAAAATTGCACTAGCAGGGGCTAGTTTTGGATGTTGAGCAGTGGAAACTTTTTCCACTGCTTGACTTGTTTGACTTTTTGTCTTTAGTGACTTTTTTGGAGATTCAAGTTACACAAAGGCACCCAAATGATCAGTGGATCATAAGGAGTCAATACAAAAAAAAGAAATCACAATCACTAACAGCCAATTTGTACAGTTAATTCATTTAATCACCAGACACGCACCAGACTTAGAACAATAAGCAGTTATGAACTTATAAGTTGTTTTAGCAAATTTCAGCCACCCAAATTGCCCCAAAAGCATACACAAGCTATAATAAACTTAAATGAACAAGTTTAAACAGGTTTCATGCAATGGTTCAAAGCCCAAATCAAGATTCAAGCACAAACAGGTTACTAATGAACACTAACACAAGCAGATTTTTACTTTGCTGATGCAATTGACCAACAAGCCAAATTCTAACACTCAGATCTCTAAGATATGTTATGATAACTTTGACTTAACAACTTATATCCATAAACATGCATATACTATAAGTATTACCAAAATTTTAGGTCAAAAACAGTCAAACTCAAATAGTTATAGCACAATCTTTGATTCAAGGGTTTAAACCCAAAAACTTGCAGCAAATAGCACTCAACCAAGCCAATAACAGATAACAAACACAAACACAAACTTTCAACAACACAATATCAACTTATGATCTCAAACAGGTAATCCCAAACACCCTTTTAAATTTTCAAAACCAAATTTTCAAATCAAAAGTGTTATCCAAGACCACCCAAGCCCAAATAAGCATAATAACAGATATAATATGCATATTAGAACAAGATTAGACCATAAAACCAGCAAGAACACAAGCCACACACAAAATCACCAAAAATACAACTTTTTATCCGATTTTGTGTAGAATTATGTGTACCTCATGGATGTACATCCACACCCACGAATTTTAAGCTTATGTGCTAGCAAGAACAAGCACAAGCTTCCACAATAAAGCCTGCTAAGATTCAACAAAGTTAAGAGCACAAATATCAAAACAGAAAGATGAAAAGTTCTTGATTAATGCAACCTTAGTTCCCCACACTTGATTATCCCCAAGTTATAGGCTTCACCACACCTTGATAACTCAATATCAGGATGCTATGATCAACTTTATAGCCCAAGAATTCCAAGGTTTGAACTAGACTTAGCAAAATATCAAGAAAAGTGGAAAATGTGCAAACTTTTGTACACTCCTTTTGAAAACAGGTTTAGGATTCAAGAACAATATACAAAGAACAATAACAAGCAGATAATATGATTGGCACTTGAGCTTTCTTCACCAAATTCAAACACATTTCATTAAGATGAATATATGATTTAAAGATTTGTGAACAATGGAAAATTCAAGAGCAAAGAAATAATGTAACATCCTAAGGCCTTTATATAGGCATACAAGTTAACTAGGAAAGCTGAAAACGTATAACCCTAGCTTATGAAGTTCCAGATTTGCCCTTTGAGTAGTTTGAACTTTGAAGATCATGTGACTGATTCTTGGATTGTTGTAGAGCTGGTAAGATAAAAGTGAATCCAATGGCTTGTAATGAGCTTAGAAAGTAAGCTAGAATCACATACGTTGTATGACTGGCCAAGTTTTGGCAGTTTCTTCTTTTTTGCAGCAGGGGAATCTTGTGTGGGACTGAGGGGTGATGTGGCAAGTATTTTCAAGGTTGCGATGTGATTAAGGGATGCTTAATCACTAATCTGGACAATCTTAGGGTTTAATTACAACACAATTAAGAAAACCTAATTGTGTTCTTATGGTGAATAGTGCCATGTTTTAATCCGTTTTTGGTTTGGATTAAGTTTAAAAACATGTTTAAGGCGCCAAGATTATTTAAGTAATAAACCAGGTTTAGTGGATTGGTGAGGTGGAGTATTGGTGAGTTGTGATTGGTGGAGAGTGTGAGTGGGGCAGGTGTCACCCACTCACTGGTCTAGGTAACTTTGGCTGTCTGCCAAGTTAAACCCCTTAACTTCCTTTTGCCTTTCACTTGCAACTTAATAAACAAAATCCGGATTTCCTTTGTTGTAGAAGTTTTGGTTTTCACACTTTTGCCCCAAAAAGTTTTGTAAAGTGAATTCAGGGGTATTTCTTGCCAATTCTTGATTCTTGAAGGACTGATTTGGTATTTACTTCAAGGATTATGGTCTTGACTTGTTTGTTTGACTTCTTGGAGGACTGAAATTGCCAAGTCATGATTAATGAGGGACCATTTTTGCCAAGTCTTCAAAGTCAAGGGTCCTTTTTGCAATTTTGACATTTTTAAAGGACCAAACTTATAATTTCTTGTAACTTCAAGTTCTTCATGGTATGTTTGACTTTGAGAAGGACTCATATTGACATTTTAGTTTTGTTGAGGGACTAAAATTGCCAATTCTTCAAAGTGGAGGGCCCTTTTTGCAATACTAACAAACTTTAGGGACCAATCTTGTAATTATGAGGATACAAGGGTATAAAGTGTCAATTCTTCCATATTGGAGGACCCTTCTTCATAAATCTTCAAATCTTCAAGGGTTTGTCTTGAGAAATTCTTCATTAGGGCTTGGTTCAATGTGCGGCTTCGTTTCCCGTGTTCGTTTTTGCATGATTCTTGTGATCTTTTGTCATTTTCTCAATATCCGTACCTTAAATACACAAGAAACAAACACAAGCATATATTGGGGTATTTTTATGATATTTTATGCATTAAAAGCTCTTTTTGGACGATGAGACTATGTATAAAAGCAGTCTCATCAGTGGATAAGCAAATAAACCCCTCGATTGCATAAAACACTCTAAACCAGTATTTCAATTTTCCCCCGAAATCGATTATCGAGTACGCAATGATTAATCTAACGTAAATAGGAAACCAACAAATGGGAGTAACCGGAGAAGATATTGCGCATATCTCCTTTGTGCTTGTGTTAATTGTAAGGTTTTCTTTACTTTGCGCTGTTTTATAGTTTTTGTACTAGTTTATAGCATGCAAATACTATGTACCATGTACTTAATGTTGTAATTGTAGATGATAGTGTTTAATTGGGATCTTATGGTTGTTTTTGATTGTTTATGTGTTGGTTAATTTCACAAACATTAATAAGAAACTATTCACACTAAAGATCAATTATAGTGGAACCTTTTCACCAAAGCCTGAAAGGACATATGAGTCACCGACAATAGCTTCGTATGATTCAGTAGTTGTTGATCGATTTTCGCTTGTTGATTAACATTCGTTCTTACGTGATTTAGTATTCATTGATGTTAGTAATGTCCAGTCTTATTTTAGGATACCAGGTAAATCCTTATATGAGGGATTGGTGCCCTTAAATTCCAAGGATAATGTAACATAACTAAAGAACTACGTGAATAGCCACTCCAAATAAATAGAGGTTTACATTGGGACGATTAATGAAAATGATCTGGATACGCAGGCTGATGTGGGGATGTTTGTATATAATGAAAGTCAAGCATCAACCGGGCCTTTTAGTTACACAGCCATGTTGGAAAACATTGATTCTCAAAATCCAGTAGGTATGTTTGGGGATGAGTGGATTGAGCCTAACCACCTTTTCTGGAAATGAGCCTTTGGAAGGCTTAAAAGACTTTGCTGACATTGCAGAACAAGACGCAGATTTGTGTCAACAGGCGGCTCCGGATGATCCCACCGCTATAGATAATGATGAGGAGTACACGCTGGATGATTTATTTACGCAACAAACTGAAAACCCTGTAAATGAAGAGGTCGATGAAGAGGTTGTTGATATGGAACAGGATGTTGAAGATGTGGAGGATGTACATAGTTTGAGTGCGACTGATGAAAGTGATTATGAACAAGAAGATACAACCCACATGGAAGAGGTTATGCAAGAGGTGGATATGCACGATTTTGATTTTGACCTTGATATACACATTCAAAATACCCAAAATCAGGTTTTAGAGGACTACGGCGTAGATAATATTGTTGAAACCTTTGACCTGAATGATTTTGCCAGTTATGGTCCAACTGTGAATATATACGCTGACAAGGAATATAAATCACGACAGGAGATACATGAAGACTTAAGAAAGTATTCCGTCCAAAGTAGGAGAAGGATTAGGGTCAAGAAGTGTGATGTTGGCAGGATTACAGTTTTTGTAATGGTATTGTGTTATGTCCTTCGATGAATGTTGGTCAAGATGATTAGGGCCTTCGAAGAATGATGGTCACGATGATTCAGGGCCTTCGAAGAATGATGGTCAAGATGATTCAGGGCCTACTATGGATGTTGGTTAAGATGATTCAGAGCCTTTGATGGATCCTTGTAGTTCAGATTTGAAGGGTAAAAAATCCATATAAAGGAAACTTTTATGGTCAAAAGGTATGAAATAAACCTAAGTGTAAATGGTCCCTACACGCCCCCAAAACCAAAAACGACTCAACATGGATAATCAAAACATTCACTGACGATCATCAATGCCTCCAATCAAGAAACATTCCGCTTTGTAATTCACGATTCCTATATAAATAAGTGCTCAAATTCATTTTAGCACACCGTAACACCCCAATCCATACTCTAAACGGTATTTTAGTGTCACAATACAACATTGTTAATGCATTGATGTCTCAAAACATTATTAGTGTTAACTAATCTTTCTTAGTTTTGATCACGACAAATTACAAAGACATTTATCGTCAAAGATAATCGAAAGACGAATTATTTGACAAACACTATCATCAAGGTAATAATCATTTAAGTCTTACACAAACATCTCTTAATCATGTTTAGTGATCATAGAAATTGATTAGAATTAAAACTTATATTTTGTCAAATGAAAACAGATTTTTAATAAACTTTCTTTTTAAGAAAATATTTTATTAAAATAGAGAATGTAAATTTGAATATGGTATATTCCATATGCCATAATAATATCCTTTGAAGGTATAAACTACCTCAT
The DNA here is from genome assembly GCA_025667525.1 of Glebionis coronaria. Classification (NCBI taxonomy): domain Eukaryota; kingdom Viridiplantae; phylum Streptophyta; class Magnoliopsida; order Asterales; family Asteraceae; genus Glebionis; species Glebionis coronaria. The sequence continues at coordinate 596,019,024 of CM046880.1, forward strand.
ATATCTCTCCCCACTAAAAGACAAAAAGGACCGGAGTCTAGGACTCGTGGTTCCTCAAATAAGCATGCGGTTCTCTAGCAATAAAGAACCGCATAGACAATTAAGGAATCGCGCCTAGAGAGCCGTTACCTTTTGTCACCTATAAATAGTGGATCAAATCTACATTTTCCATGAACCTTTTTTGACATTCTTTCTGCCCCTTATCTTCTTTCTATATCTTAATCATTAGTAATGATCACTTAATTTGTTAAGGATGTTTACTCATGATTATCCTCCTTGATCTCCTTCTTTACTTGTCCAAAGAGAAGATCACTCACACACTTATGATGTGATTAAAGATGAAACCTTGATGAAGATCTTTTCTACCCTTGATCTAGTCATGTTCATAATTTATTTTATTTGTGTATTGTGTAGATCCAATGTATTTGTGTATACTTGGATTAGTTGTGTTAATCCAATGTATTTGTGAATACTTGGATTAGTCTTGTGTAAATCCATTGTATGTGTGTATACTTGGATTTGTCTTGTGTGGATCCAAGTTATATGTCTATACTTGGATATATCTTATTGAGTTGTAGTAAGTCTTTTGTGTAAGTTCTCACGTAACTACAAAGTTATGTGTATATGAGTCTTGTGAGTTCTCACTTAGTTTAAAGTGAAGAGTTGTAAAGATTGGTTCTAGCTTTGGATTAGGACTCGACATCTAGCCTTGTGTTAGAAAAGAAGATGGGCGACGAAGATTGGTTCTAGCTTTAGATTAGATATCGACATCTAGCCTTGTGTTGGAAATAGCAAAGTAGGCGACGCGTGTAGATTGGTCCTAGCTAAGATTAGGTATCGATATTTAGCTTAGTGTCAGAAAATAATGTAAGCGATGTTGTACGGTTTTCTCCGCCAAGAAGGGAGCTTGTAGATATAGTGGAAATCTCGAGTAAGGTGTACTCGAGGAGTTGAGTAGGAACGAAGATAGAGCTTCGTTGCCGAACCACTATAAATCTTGGTGTCTCCCTATTAGGTTTCTTCTTTCCTTACTCTTTACTTACTTACATCATTGCATTGCATTCACTTATTACTTGTCATTGTTAATGCATTTGAATTGAACCTAATCACTATGAAACTAGCTTTCAAGTAAAAGGTAGCTTTGAGACAAGCCAAATTGAAAGGAATTTTAAGTATTCAACCCCCTCCCTTCTAGTTTCTACAATTGGTATCAGAGTTATGGTCACTTAAGATCTTTAAGTATATTGTGCTTTAAAGCTTGGATCGATTCATAGTCTCCTAAAATTAGAAGGGTTCGTTGTACTAAAGTTTCTCTTTTGTCAAAACTATTTTTTCATTGAAAAATATGCATTCTTATTGGTAATATAACATCTTGTCTATTTATCTTAGAGAAACTTTGTGTATTAAACAATCTAAGTGTTATGCGGAATTAACACTTATAACAAAGAACAAACAAACAAAGTAAACCATACTTTCACTGTTGATTGATAATGAAACTTGAGTACAATGAAAGTTGTAAAACCTTATGAAAACTTATTATAATTGATATATCTCTATGAACCCTACGACCTCCTTTTATAATACAAGGAGTCGTGTACAAAGATCTACCTATCAACTATTCTATGTAAAGATAATTATAGAAAATACAATATTTGATCATATCTTTACTTCAAATATAAAAGGTGTATACTAAGTATTCCTATCAGTGATTGAATATCTTCTTGTCAGCGCTTGTTTGTTGGCGCCTCATTTACTCTTGTCAGCGTCCAATTTACTCTTATCAGCGTCCCAATGATTTAGCCAATTTTATTCCTAACAAAAAAACTTCCCAACAGTCATACACTTGTGATCACTTAAAGGGAAAGGTTCTCTAATTTTTTTGGCCTTATGATAGATGTGATGAGGAGAAACATAAGTTATCATATTTAAGACCAATAGACTTACTAAAGATAGACATGACTTAGTCAAAGGGATGACCAAGTATGCTATGCCAAAGTTGTTTAGACGCAATGCATATAGCAGAGTTAGACAAACCATACTTAGAATTACTCATATTATCCTCTTCAAACATATATAGACCACCCGATTCATTATCAATCTCTACAATTTTAACCAAGTTCAAATTTTGAATATAACACTTCTGCTCATAAAAACTAACAAATAATTTACAATCCTTAATCAACTTATGTACAAACATAAGACTATTGCATTATTCAAGAACCACAAGGACATCAAATAAAATCACATTAGCAAATAATTTAAGATTGCCAATAACAGAAAATTTAGCCATAGTACGACTAGGATGACCAACAAGAAGATTAATATTAGAAACATAAATTATGTTAAACATATTCTTAGTGGTCACAATCAAATGGTAATTAGCCCCAAAGTAAATAATCTAACCCAAAAACAGATTATACATGTAAGAACAAGACTTAACACAACATAATCTTTTAAAATGAAGATTAAAGAAGGCATTACCATTAAAGAAAATAGGTCTCATACCTATCATATTCGCAATAGCACTCCCATAAGGTTTTCATTAATAAGAGAGATATTGTCATCATTCATTGTGAAAGAGGTTTCGATATTTATAGTACTAGAAGAAGTAAAAGCACGCCAATTGGGCCCTCCAATAAGTCCATTGGTGCTTATGCATTCACAATAAACATTTTCCATTACTATCATGCTTAGCCAGATTAGGATTCCTTTTAAAACCAGGGAATACCTAATGATTTCATAACATCTTGGTATAGTATGTCCAAGAAGGCCACAATGTATACAGTAACAAATTAGGATTAGGGACTCTTAGACCATTCCTATTATTTTCCTTTTTGGAATCAATACCCTTAAAATTGTTGGTCTTGGAAACAAACACAACATGTTAAACTTTATTCCTTGACCTAGATCCAATACGAAGTCCCCTATTGGACTCCTCTTTATATATCACATAAAAAGCATCTTTTACACAGGGTAAAAGTCTTCTAGCAAGAATATTACTACTAATAATCTGATATACATCATTTAAACCTATAAGAAACTACCTAAGTCTAACAACTTGATTATGCTTAACAACACCTTCATGAGGAACACACGTATGAGCATATAACACAGTAAGAGTATCAAACTCTCTTCATAATGATTTCAAGTTATGATAATAATTAAGAACATACAATTCAGCTTGTTTAAACCATTTATCTTATGTATGACATTAAAAATCATAAACTCGTCTATTTTATCATAAGTTTCTTTCAATTCATTCCAAATTTCAGAAGCTATTCTAAAATAGACTTGACCAAGATACAAATTAGAAGACAAGTAACCAAAAATCCAACAAAGCACAATAACATTACACTTATCCATTGTTGAGCAAAAACAACACTAGTGGCACGACTCACACAAGTAGTATGTGCAAAACTGATCTTATTTTTACTAGTTAAAGCAATAGTTATAGCATTAAACCATATTTTGTAATTCTAGGTAAGAGTAAGTTTAAAATCCACAATATGCATATTAGAATAGTCATTATTATGTGAATATAAAATTCACTCCATAAACCCACCCAGAACAACAAAGCCCAAATTAATAGAATTAGGGTTTTGAGACAAAATCATAATTGAATCAATTGCACCGATAAAACCACCAAGAACCACGATCCAACAACAAGAACCACCAGGAACAACACCATAATCAAAACCTCCAAATGTCAACTTAACCCTGATTTCACAATCGATCAAGAACAAATAATCTAGATGAGTATGTCTCTTATACCATGTAAAAGCTATCGAACTCTGTTTGCACTCAACCAACCACCGTTTTAGTGCTTTTATTGCTTATAAACGAATAATCAATGAGTCATCACCAACAGATACAAAAGAAACAATGTGTTATTCTCAAAATGGACGCAACACCTATACGAATAACACTTTACAAATTTTCTCACTACAACACTCCTTAATACCTAACTGAACCAAACTATAATTGATCAAGATGATCAAGAACAATAAACCAAGACTAAACAAACTTAACAAGATGATAACCAAATTTTGTAAGTGAGAATAAGACGAAGTTATGACCCCTAGATCCACCCCAATGTCACATTCAGTCGATGCATTAATCTCTACAGACACCAAGCATTTCCTTGTTAGAAGTATATTTAATATATAAGACTTTATGTTATAATTATCTATTTAGTCTTTGTATTATATTCTGCCAGGATTATAGATTAGCAAAATCAAACATTTAAAGCCCGCAGGCCCAATAGCCAAACGACACTTTAGAATAGATAATCGTTTTGTGAAAAGATACGAATTTTAATTCACAACGGTTCATTAGGTATATATATTCCTTGTAAATACTTTGATCATTAACATATTATTAACAATAAACTACTTTTCGTTGTGTTCAATTGTGTGCTTTAAATCTTTGAGTATCATACATAAATTTCTGCACTAAACCGATTTGCTAAACACCCCTCCGCACAAGAATCATGAATTCGCATCCTGTGAAGAAGAATTGGCGGGAACTTTTTCCCTCCATTAAACATTCTGAACATTGGCATCAGAGCCTAAAGCCTGGGAAGTATCAAAACACACTTTCACAGATGGAGTCCGTGCGAAGTAAGATTAAAAGAGAAAGAGAAGGGTTCGCCCCTTATGCGCGCCAAATCAAAAAAGAATGCAAAGAAATACTTCGAAACAAGATTGAACAAAACAACTTGTTCAATTCCACTTTGTCATCGAATAAATGCAGGGACTAAACCTGTTTTTATTGTACTCAAAAGGGTCACGTTGCGAAATCCTGCCCGACAAAACTCAACGACGAGAGGCTATATGCGTAGGTAGGATCAATAACTTTCAAGCATGGGGACGAAGCAACTAGGGCGTGAATAAGGAAGAACAAGGAAATGGTTAAATGCTTCAAGTGTCATGGAAGAGGACACTTTGCAAACGCGTGTCCATAGGACGACACCAAAACGACGCAACAACAAGAAAAGGAGACAACAACAATCATACCATCATTACCCGAACCAAAAGTAAGCGTTAAGTATCCCGAGTTTATTCACTTTAGAACTAGAGGAATAATAGATGGAACCGATAAGGGATCATGGGCCAACTTTTGGTTCGGGGAAGCCTTGATAGAAAACGGTGATAGACTCTGCGTGATAGCATAGGTGCACTATGCCCCTGAAGTTACACTTAATATATTGTCAATAGGATTATTAAGACAACAAGGGTTCGAGATATCATCAAATGGAGATAGATGCACTTTGGCGTATATGTTCAAAGATAAGCGATGAAAGGACATAAAACTTGACAGAATGAGAGATAACACAACAGTTACTTGGAGGATTACTTTGATGCACTTGACAGAAGTGCAAACATCGAAAGAAGAATAGAGCAGCCTTATGAGAAGGAGAACGAAGATGTAGAGATCGATAACTTTCATGAGTGTGTTGCGTTTTTAGAATTGATCAGAAATGGAGGGATACTTAGCAACGAATGGGATGCACACAGGGACAAATTCAATCATGTCCTAACATGGTTCTTTAACCATTTTCTCATGTGACCATTGCCCGGATCATTGTCGCCCATAATAAAGGGAGTAACAGTATATCTCTTTGATTTATATGAACTAATTGAAAGTATGGGAGGATATGTGAGTGTGCAGTTTGAAGGAGACTTTGAAGGACTTGCGAAGATATTCAGATTAGAGAGATCCGATGGAATGGATATCCAAAGATGCTATTTGGACTACTTGGAACCCCTTGTCTCAAATTACAAGGCATCACAACCATCAAATCCCACTGGAGGATATGGAGATGAAGGCATTAGGCGCTTTAAGGCATTAAGCGCTTTAAGGATTACCATGAAGATGGTAACAATGATGGGTCAACGACTGCGAAGGAGAAAGGAAGAGTCGAGCATTTCAGGATTACCCTCGAGAAGGAAGAGGAAGGCAAGTATGACGCTACTGCACAACAGGATGAAGAAGACATGGCAAGGATCAAGTGCTATATATGTCAAAGGACGGGACACTTCTACTTTGAGTGCCCAAACGAAGACCAAAGACCAACTAATGGAGCATCAACATCAAGACAACAAGGAGAGAAAGATACTCATAGTTCATCAAGCGACGACTTCACCATCATCGTTTAATCTGCATAAGATGGAAGCACAAACAGACTACTCTAACATCAAGCCTTAGATCTTACAAGGGAGATTGTTAGAAGTATATTTAAGATATAAGACTTTATGTTATAATTATCTATTTAGACTTTGTATTATATTCTGTCAAGATTATAGATTAGCATAATCAAACATTTAAAGCCCGCAGGCTCAATAACCAAACGACACTTTAGAATAGATAACCGTTTCGTGAAAAGATACAAATCTTAATTCACAACGGTCTTAATTCACAACGGTTCATTAGGTATATATATTCCTTGGAAATACTTTGATCATTAACATATTATTAACAATAAATTACTTTTCGTTGTATTCAATTGTGTGCTTCAACTCTTTGAGTATCATACATAAATTTCTGCACTAAACCGATTTGCCAAACACCCCTCCGCACAAGAATCATGAATTCGCATCATGTGAAGAAGAATTGGCGGGAACGTTTTCCCTCCGTTAAACATTCTGAACATTCCTTTTTCTGTGATTCGCAATTTTGTACCGTATTTTTACTTGTTTCTAAATAACGATCAATCTCAAACTTTTTTTGCATGCATTATGATTTGTGAATCTAGTATATTAGTACAATTTAAGACCTTGTATAACAACACTAGTCTACGCTAGCTGATTCGCTAACAAGGTCCGAAACAATTTAAGATTGTATTTGACTCAATAGTATATATGAGGCCAAACTCGAAGATACGATAGCTAGCCTACGGATTGAAGTGCAAATTATTTACTCTGATTATAATGGTGAAACTCTAATACGATCAAACTCACAAACTGGGATTGGGCCTATATTTACTAATATAGGTGAATGTGACAAAAGTTTCAATATTAAGTCATGATTCAAAAGCTACAATGTAAAAGTTTTTCCAACACTAAAGGGTGTTTTATAAGAAATAACATGTTTATAGCCGACCATTTTTCATGGGGGAATCTTCAAATTTGTATAAAGCAAAGATTAAACAACAATTACACGCCATATATCTCTCAAATTATGCCCTAAATATCGTTTATTTGTGACACACAAAAGTAATCAAAATTGAGCAAAATTGGCCCAAGCTCTTGAACAAATGATTTCACAATAACATAATATTACATTTTCTTGTTACGGGAAATCTTGAAAATGATACATCAAAATGATAATAAACAGTATAAGTACGAATTCACAACAATTTTCGTGTTGACCGTGACAAATTCACGGTCTTATTGATATCACATATGCACGAATACAATCGATTAATAATAAGAATGAATTGATTATGCGTAGTTGCATAGTCCGTATATACAATAACCGCCGGGCATGCACTTGGTGCCACACGACCCACAATGCCTCTTATCATACGCCAAATTCACACACTCGCCGTTACAACACGAGCTGGTAAACTTGCACTTGTTCTTACATGCTCCACAGTTATGTTTATCCTCATACAAATCCATGCACTTGTTGTTACAACAAGTCGAGTTTTTCCCTTCCAAGTAATAACAAATTTCATTGTCTTTGTGGCAGTGATCAGCCGCTCTAGGGTTTCGTTCTTTCTCAATAAGGAAACGACTTCTGGACCTTGATGGGAATGGTTTTGGGAAGACCGTAGTCGATGTGTTGGTGGTGGTGCTAGTGGTGGTGAGGGTGATGGTGATTGTTATGGTTATGGTGATCATGGCTACCATGAAGATTATTTGCATAATCTTCATGATGAATGATGGTTGCTAAAATGTGATCTCAGAAGGGTTTGATTTAGGTTTTCGAAGGCTGTGTTTCGGTTCGATTGAAGGTTCGTTTTGAGGATGATTGAGATGATGGAATTGGGGTTTTATAAGGTGAGTAAAGGAGGGTGTTGACCTCTTGCCATGCACTCTATCAATGTTATGGTGTTGATTAGGGTTTACACAAGTTTAGTTGTCAACTAGGGTTTATAAAATATAGTTTAAATAAAACATTTATGTTGCAACGAAAATATACACTGATAATTACATTTTTGGATTTCTAAAACTATTCTTATGGAGAGAAATGAATGATTAAATTTCTATTTTAACAATTTAGAAAATAGTATGAGCAGAAATCAGCCGAGCCTGTAAGAGCTCAAGTTCGGCTCATTTAAGTTTTGTAAAGTTCGATTTTGAGCTAGGTATCTTTCAAGCCTTATTTTAAGTTTGATATCACTCGTGGTATGTTATACAAGCTCCGGTTGGCTCGTTTATATAATTTTGCAATGAAAAATTCAAGCTCGCGACTTGTAATCTATTTTGATTTCGTTTATAAGCCCGTCTATAATACAAATGCATAATGTTATACATATGTTTAATATGTAACATATTTTAGTGTCGTTTAAGCTTAAAAGTCCAATCGAGTTTTGTATGTAAAACTTGTGCTCAATTAATGAATGAGCAGTAACTTAAACTCGAACTTGAGCTCTCGTTCAACCTTTTTACTGTTTCAATACGAATAACTCGACTCATTTTCACCTTATTAAATAACCCGCTTAGTCAGAATAATTTGCATGCATGTGTGTATATATCATCACCTCTTCTGTTAATTTGCAAACAACAAAACTACATATCATATTACTCAAGTACCAAATAGGTTTCTTTTACATTTTTAAATATGACGCTCTAAAATTACAATGTGAAGCAAAGGTGGCGAGTGTCATAAATGTATGAAGCCAACAAGTAGCCAATAGGTCAAAATATCATATTTTAATTTATTGTGTGATTCAATTTTATTCACGAAGCAATCATGTGGCTGTTATATTAATTCATCAATAAAAATACACGTTAGTTGAGTTGCAAGTTATATAAGTTATGCATGTTTTTCTTCTTGTATTGAATCTTTTGCAACCAAAAGTTTTAAATCTAGATACATTAATTACATGCATATATTTCAAGTGTGATTGTAAACAAGACTTACAATAAATGATTGTAAACAAGTTTTAAATCTAGATACATATTATACGTAAAGCACTATTCTCTGCTATAACATATTATAAGTACACACGGGTTCTAGTTTTACGACAAACAAAAAACCATCCCCGGCCCTCAACTTCTACACTAATAAACAAAATTCGTAAAGCATTAGAGTAAAAGTTGAGGGCCGGGGCCCGGGATGGTTTTTTTGTCTATCGTAAAACTAGAACCAACTCACGCCTCAAGCAAGATTTGAACCTAAAATCAGAGAAACGCTTCAATGCGTCATTTTGTCGTCGTTCATTTTATATCGAGTTTGACTTAATTTAGTAGCTTATAATATATGTGTTAAAACTCGAAGTGTTAAGTTAGCAATGTATTAATAAGCATCCTATTATAAATAGTAACACGTCAAATTGACAACTTATTTAAACATATAACTTGCATTTTGAGGCAACAAATTGTTAAGGCTGGCGTTATATTTCTGGGGGCGGAGAATTGGGATCTTGAAAGTGGACCAAATGTATTCTGTTTCCATACTCCTAAATATGTGTATTTTAAATAAATATGGAGTATTATATTTAGGTTTTTATATTATTTAAAGTTGAGGGTACTTTGAGAAACAAGGATATAGTTAAAGGTGGTATATATACTTGATCCTAAATGCAAGGGATATTAAGGAAGTGAGAAAATGGAAATTATAAGTCAATATGCTAGCCTCAATCATTCTATTTTAAGGCACAAGGTTTAGGGTTTAGTTTTTTTTAACGACAATTGAATTAAAACACCAACAAGTCGTTAGACTGTTGGTAAATCAAGAGATTTAGAACAAAGGGCAGCGGAAGTAAGTATATATATTGATACTGCGGATCAATGTTTTATTAATTTTATATTTGACATAAAAAGAGAGCCTTTATATATAGGCAGAGATCATGAAAGAAAAGAAGACCAAACACTCTACAAATAACCTTAAGAGATCAAAACAAACTGAAGGACAAACAACCCCAACAAGTACACAATCTCTCAATTATTATTCAATCACATTAAAAGAAAACATTAAACTCGAATGAACACTTCATTTCAACACCCCCCCTTCATTCGAGCTTGGTGACTCCTAAAAGTGCGCACAAACTCTTGAGCTTTTCTGAAGGTAATTTTTTTTGTCATGATTAGCGCTAATTGATCTTCAGTGCTGCAACTTTTTAAAGAAACTTTGCCTTCAGCCATCAAATCTCTTATGATATGTTGGTTGATCTCCATATGTTCCATTTGACTAACGTACAACTCATTTTCAGCAAGCATGATTGCTGAATTATTCTCACAAAAGATATTTGTAGCTCTTTCTTGTTCTTCTGCAAGATCATAGAGCAATTTTCGCAACCATATGGCTTGGTATGCAACAGAAATGGCAGCCGTATACTCAGAATCGAGAGTTGATACAACAACAAACGGTTGCTTTTCTGAGCTCCAAGAAGTTAGAGCAAAACCGAGAATGAAACAAATCCCCATTGTGCTTTTTCTATCTAAAGATTTGCGGGCCACCTTACTATCACAAAACCCTTTTAGACTAAAGTCTTGAACTTCACGAAACCAAATGACATAATCTTTTGTGCCTGCAAGATAACGTAGCACCGTTTTTGCTGCTGCAAGATGACGTTTGGTTGGCTTATGCATAAACCGAGACAACATTCCAACTGAAAAACTTATATCACAACGTGAATGAGACACATACATAAGTCGTGTAATCATATTCCTATACACTCTTGCATCTACCATTCTCGTATCATCATCATCAAGCTTCAGCTCTTCATTGAGGTTCATGGGTGTAGAAGCAGTTTTACAACCCAACACTTCAAGCATTTCCAAAGTATCCTCTACAAACCTTCTTTGAGATAAATATCCCATCATGAGTTTGTATTATCTCCAAGCCCAAAAAATACTTCAATTCTCCAAGATCAGTCATGTCAAATATCTCCATCATAGATTCTTTAAAATCAGATATGAGACACGAAGATGATAAACCAGTATAAATAATATCATCCACATGCATGCTTGCTATGACCATATCAGTCATACCACGCTTCTTCACGTACAAAGTTGGTACATGGACACTTCTTTTAAACCCATTCTTTTTTAAGAAGTCGTTTATCTTACTGTACCAAGCCAGAGGAGCTTCCTTCAACCCATAAAGGCCTTTGTTTAGTCTAAAACCCTCTTTTTTTATTGCCAATTTCAAAACCGGGGGGTTGAAAAACATACAATTCTTTTTGCATGTCGCCATTTAGGAGTTCAGATTTAACATCAAAATGAAAAACATTCCATTTTTTTGTGCAGCAAGAGCAAAGATTAGTCGGATAACTTCAAACCTTGATGTAGGGGAGAAGGTCTCCTCGTAGGCGTTTCCTTGTTTTTGTGTACTATTTTGGATGACTAACCTCACTTTATGCTTTTGAGTGTTGCCATCTGCCATGAGCTTAGTCTTGAAGATCCATTTTAATCCAATGGCATATTTATCTACAGGAAGATCGACTAATTCCCATGTCTTATTATTTCTGATAACTTCAAGCTCTTCATTCATTGCCTTTATCCATTCTTTCTTCTTCATTGCTTCTTCCAAACTAACCGGGTCACCTACATACAAAGCTGATTTTTCCATGTCATCATCTGACTTTATTATCACATACTTTCCTCCGTTTCTTCACACACCAACGCCACATCATCATGTATATGCAAATCGACATGAAACAGTCTGCTTAACATGAAGTTGCTTACCATTTGCAAGATGAACCTATGACTTGATATTCTCATCTAGTAATTTAAACTTTAACATATCACCGGTCATATGATTAGAGCACCCACTATCCATGTAACAAACTTCATTTATGGGTTTATCAGTTTCAGAAAAGGTCATGAACAAGAACTCATCTTCTTCTTTATCTTCTTTTTCTACAAAATTGGCGGACTCAGGTTTGAACCAACAAGAATTATCTGAATGTCCATTTTTGTCGCAGAGAGAGCAATAAAGGAGATTGGTGTGGCCACGACCTCTGCCTCTATAGCTTCCCCTGCCTCTTCCTCTTGCGTATTGTTTTTGGTTTGAAGGTTCTACTTCCTCCTTGGTTTGAAAAGCTTGCTCGTCTTCTCTTGCCACATTTCTGTTGATTCTCGCTTCGTGCGCTTGTAGTGAACACATAAGTTCATCAAATGAGAGAGTACTAATATCTTTAGACTCCTCTATAGCAGCAACAACATGGTCAAATTTAGGAGGAAGACTTCTCAATATTTTCGCCACTACAATTTCATCAGTTATGTTATTGGCATATGCACGCATTTGACTAACAATCATAGAGATTTTAGCCAAAAATTCTTGCACTGTTTCATCATTTTTCATACTTGTTGTTTCGAAATTCCTGCGTAGGGATTGAAGCTTCACTGAAATTACCTTGGCAGAGCCTTGGTACTTGGTTTTTAGTGTGTCCTACGCATGTTTTGAAGATGTTGTTGCTGCAATTCTAGAAAAAATGGACTCATCAACTGCTTGTTGAATGAAAAACAATGCTTTTACATCTTTCTTTATATTCTCTTTTTGCTGAGAATTGTCAAAACTTTCTGCTAGAAGTCCACTCTCAACAAGTTCCCAAAGATCTTGAGACTTAAAGAGAGTCTTTATTTTGATGCTCTAGAACTCATACGAGTCATCTTTGAAAATAGGAATCTGCGGTTGAGAGACATTCACAACTGTGTTGTTTGATGCCATTTAGTAAGTGGGAAACCAAGATTACGACCTGGCGCTCTGATACCACAATGTTGGTAAATCAAGAGATTTAGAACAAAGGGCAACGGAAGTAAGTATATATATTGATACTGTAGATCAATGTTTTATTGATTTTATATTTGACATAGAAAGAGAGCCTTTATATATAGGCAAAGATCATGAAAGAAAGGAAGACCAAGCACTCTACAAATAACCTCAAGAGACCAAAACAAACTGAAGGAGACAAACAACCCCAACAGTTACACCATCTCTCAATTATTATTCAATCACATTAAAGGAAAACATTAAACTCGGATGAACACTTCATTTCAACATAGAGAAGATTGCATAGAGCGTTTTATGGATTATTAAACCACTCTATCTAATTTAAACACGGTTTTTTACATCTACTAGACACCCAAGTTAAAGATAATAATTTAATATCGTTATAGATAAGAATTTTTCTAGATGGTTTCTTAGAGAAAGTAGAGTATTTTTAAACTTCCAAAGCGTTCAGATTGTTCTATGTACTATGACATCGAAGAACCTTAAGTATTTGCCAGTGATCGTGATACGATTAGCCAAATGAATCATATCGTACAGATTGTTGGTTCTTCAAATAAACATGTGTATATCGTTATCGTATATATATAGATAACTAGATATCACAAATCCACAAAGTTGGTTTTTCAAGTCTGATTAGAAACATCCATAAAGGGTTTTGAGATTGGCCGAGCTACAAGCATATGATTTTTAGGTGCACGTAGTTCTTAATATAGAAATCATGAACCAATCGTTGTATAAATCAAGGGCGAACTATGATTCAAGATGTGGGCGAGCCAAATTAAAATTTAGCTTTCAACGTACATAATACGACCGTTAAACAATGACCTTATTCTATATGCGATTAACATTTTTTGAACTATAAAAAGTTAGTAGGGGCAGTAGATTGTTTATATTACAAAAGTGATTCGTAAAGTAGCTATAAAATGAAGTCAAAATAGCATATGATCGGTTAGTTGTAATTGTTTCAGTAGTACGTGTTTGAAAAAAAAGAGTGAAATGCACATTTCACACCTGTTGTATGTTTAGATTGCATGTATACTAACTGGTTTTTTGAAACTGCAGGCGGCCTCCTTGGTATTTCATTAAGTGTTCACTTAGCTACTTTGACCGTGACGAACGTTATCCTTTGACCGTTATATTTCGTTGCTACATGGCTACTTTTGTCTTTTTCCTTTTTTTTTACCGTTGGACCAATACTAACACACAACCTCTATTTATTCTTACCCAAAATCTATCCATGCCTATTATTTATTCATCCCTAATCCAAGTCTTATAAAGATAAACCCTAATTGGAGACATCACACAACCTCCATTCACGTCTGTCTTTTTTTTCTCTATCAAATCTTCGAGCAACATAAACCCTAATCATAACATGAACATGGTTAATTGTCATTGTGGTAAGCGATCTGTGATTCGTACCTCTTGGAATGATAATAATCCAGGGCGTATGTTTTAGAGTTGCTCTCAATCTGTAAGTTATATTATTATAAGTGTTTTATGAATGTATTATTTCAATTATTTGATTCATAATTGTTGATTATTGTAGGTTAAAGGGAGTGGTTTTTTCATGTGGTATGATCCTCCCATGTGTGCTCGTTCAAGAATGATCATTCGTGGGTTATTAAGATCAAAAAATGAACTACAAGAATCATTGAACTCGGTGACAAATGCCAACTAAAGACTTAGGTTTTATTTGATTTGTAGTTGGTTGTTGTTTGTAGTGTTTATGTTCATGTAATTGATTCATCTTGTGTACTTTTATTAATGGAATGAAAGAATCATGTTTTGAATTGAATCCTTTTTTGTAGTTATTTGTTGATATAACATGGTGTTACCCAGTTTTGACATTAGACACAAACAAGTAATGACCCAGTTTAGACATTTGACACAAACAGATAATGACCCACTTTAGACATTTGACACAAAAAAGTAATGACCAGCTTTAATCATTAGACACAAATAAAGTTTAAACATTCAATTCAAAAGAAAGATTATGTTACAACATAAAATGTTCAAACTTAAACATAAACATAAGTCAATAAAAGTAACAGAAACATAAGTCAAACATAAGTCAAACAACAGTACTAGTCCAAACATAATACAAACAAAAACATAAGTCATGAAAACATCATTGAGTGTATTTTGGATTTGGAATCCTGATTCTTTTCGTTGTAGAACCATCAGCAGATCCTTGAGCTCATACAGGTTGGCTAGCAGATGCAGTGGCATTTCTCTTGGCATGATTTGCTGAATGAGTCCCTTGACTTGCATTAGGTTGACTTCTTACAGGTTGACTAGCAGAGACAAAAACTTTTCTAGCCTTTTTCATGCATGCATCTTCATGTGGTTGACTAGTTCTACCCCTTTTGGCACCAGCTGCACTTGCTTCTGCTTGGTTGGAGGATGGATTACCTTTACAAGTTCTTAAGTTGTGTCCAGTACCCCTACACTTTAAACAAGTTACCAGCTTACCTTTCCTAGACAACTTTCCATCCTTAACCATTTCAAGCTCACCTGCACTTTTCTTCTTACTTTTTGGTGGCCTCCTATTTTTGGAACAGTTTTTGGAGGCAACAGTTTAGTTAGACAATCAAATTTCTCCCATTGTTGCCTTCCATTAACAGGATTTACCTTAAAAGAATAGACTTCCCTCCATGTTTCTAGCTTATATGACCTATGCATCCAATCTTCTGGCAACACTACATCATTGCCATGGTATGTTATATCATGAATACAAGCTACTGCATGTTTACAAGGAATACCTAAGACTGCCTATTCCTACAACTACATACTCTCTCTGTAATGTTAACAACACATTTTCACCTGTTCTCTTGCACTTAACTTGATACAAGTCTGCACCATTCCAGTCCACGGTACATGATGTAGATTTTTCCTTAATTGCTCTAAAAATACTACTAACTGCTGGTGTCAAATCCCCTCACTTTTTTCTATGACATTTTGGACTAGAACTATCCTCTTCATTAAGTACTCCCTAACATACTCTAAACAAGAAATGATGGGACTGTCCCTTGCATCCAATAATTGTCTATTAAAAACCTCACACACATTGTTTATCAACAAATCACAGTTTGCCCTACCTGTTATAAAATTGCAATATTATCAACATTATCAACTACCTGATATAGAATGACAGTATGTATACTTACCAGAAAAGTGGGATCTACTCTAATGCTTAGGTGAGATCTTGTTCAACCAATCATATGCTCTTTTGTTGAATTTCTTTAAGGTATCCATATGCTTTTTGAACTCCACTACAGTGCAAGCAGTTGCACAAGCCCACACCATTTGCTTGTACTCATTACCGTTCCAAGTCATATTCATGTTTGTATAGATATGTCTTACACAATATCTATGCTCTACAGCTGGGAACAATTTGTTTATATCTGGTAACAGTCCCTCTACACAACAATAAATAAAGATTATTAAAATCATAACAATAAATAAATTACTTAACATAGAAAATTGATTGTTAATTTGTTTACCTTTTTCCTGTCAGTGATAAATGTGAAATTTGAGTTGGAGAATAAATCCAAGTCATCACCAAGGCAATTCAATAACCATGTCCAAGAATATAAGGACTCTGATTCCACAATACCATAGGCCACAATGTATATTCCATTAATTGCATCAACACCCACAGCAGTTAACAATTGACCAACAAAATTACCCTTCATAAAAGCCCCATCCAAACCAAGTAAATCTCTACCATAAGCCCAAAAATCTTCTTTCAAGCTGCCCAAACACACATAAATCCTCTTAAACATTCTAGTGGGTGAGTTGGGATTACCGTCAGGATACACATCTATTTTAACAGTTGTGTTTGGGTTACATCTTTGTTGCTCCTGTACATAATCCCTTAACAATTATACTGTAAAGTATCATCACCTCTTATGAATTTTTTGGCTTTTGCTTTTGCCCTAAAAGTCTTTGTTTTACTCACACCCAATTGAAACTTATGTTGCATATGTTCTTGAATAGCTCTTGCTGGTATTTATGGATTCATCATTACTAGATCTTAGAGGTGTTTTGACAAAAACTAGCAGTACAACTTTTGATTTTTCTTGACTGTAGACACTTATGTTCTTCCCTAAAAGTCCTAACCACCCACTTGCCTTTTGCACCTTTAGATTTGTACAAATACCAAGGACACTCTGGTTTAACCATGACTTCTTCATTTACTAGTTTGCCCTTTTCTTTGTCACATGACTTTACATTACTACCCTTACTATTTTCCGCCCCAATATTCTGTTTTCCCTCTTTTGTTTTCAAATCTTTAATAGGTGATAAACTAGCCCTATTGCTTATCTTATATTTTGTCATTTTCTCAGTTGGCTTTGGAAAAACACCAAAACGCTTAGCTTGTGTTCTGCTTTTGTCATTTAGTGTTAGCATAATATTCCTTCTAGTCTCCACATAATGAATTTTGATCTTAATTCTTTCCAGACTCTTTATTTGGAAATTCTTGTCCAACATAGAAACTGGTAGTCACATTAGAGTTGGCAGCTTCTTTTCTAAGTTTTCTAAGTGCCTTTCTCCTAGAATTCTCATTAGGATCTTCACATTCACTCTCAAAAGAATCAAATTCAATAACTTATAAATCAGTTTCTTTCATGTTAACCTTATGACTTGGTTGTTCAATAAAGTCTCCTTCAACATCAAACCTAAACCCATCCATATGAACTTCCACATCATCAACAATGTGCTCATCATCTACCATGTCAACCTGATCACATTCATCACCCTCACATTGATGACCCTCACCTAAGTTAACCTGATCACATTCATCACCCTCACCAATGTTCCTACACTCATCCAAACTTATATCCTCCTTATCTGCTTCATAAGCTAAATTTTCACTTTCATCATCATTCAAAGTTGGGTTGATTACAGATTCTTTATGCTCAACATAAATTTCCATCATCCTACGTTCAGTCACATAGGTAAGCAGTCGGGTAAAATCATCATCAACAGTTGATTCCCTTTTTTCAATATCTAGACTTTTCAAAGTTACTTTATACAAAAAAAACAGCTTTTCCTCAAAACCTAAACTAGCATACAAGATCGAGTGTAAAATATCCATCTTACACTTACTTATTTCGATCAAATCAACAAACGTTACCTCCCCTTCAATGTACTTCCTTTTTGGTAATTGAGTAAACCTTCCACCATGATGTATCTTCATCAAAAACATTTCTAGATACGTGGCTGTGAATAATCAATCAAAACAATTAATTAAAGATTTCGAACCAAATTAAATTAAACTAAACTGGAATTAATTAGGGCAATAGTATTACCATATAACGCTTCATGATCATGACTTTCACCTTGAGCTCTAATAAGCCAATAAGGTTTGTTATCAGTCATGATTGGGTATTATTGTGACAGTGATTGTAGGTGAAACATATAAAAAAGACGAGTGATAGAAATGAAATACGGTTTAAGGTTTTTGACTTATTTATATGCTATTCATTTGGGTAAGAATCCATGGGTTAAAAGTTGGGGAAAAGTTGTGTCGGGTCACAAAAAAAAAAGGAAAAGACAAAAGTATCTCTGTAGTAACGAAACTTAACGGTCAAAGAATAACGTTCGTTACGGTCAAAGTAGCTAAGTGAACACTTAATGAAAGACCAGGGAGGCCGCCGGCAGTTTCAGAATGCAACCTGGACATACCACATGTATGAAATGTGCATTGCACTATTAAAAAAATAACGTTAGAGAGTTGTAATGCTTGCTTTCATCCCTGGTCGTCAAACATTGTTATCCTAAACACCAAACGTTAATCGCTCTAAAATGCTCTAAGGACGGATAAGTCGTACGGAGTAATTTGGTATTAAAATGACTTTGGTTCGATATGTTTGAGATTCTTGTTTTTGCGGTTAGTATAACAAAGAAAGTAAGCCAATAATAATGTTTACGTTTCTTTTGGTGTAATTAGTTGTCATCTAGATGGAACATATGTCTTAGCTTTGCTAAGCTAGCTAGATAACTTTGGGTTTGCAGATACGAGAACTTTGGATGACTGAATGTCCAACTGTAGATGAAGGGTTTTGAAGTTAACATTGTTGTCCAAGGCATCTGATTCTTTTGTACTCTCTTCGTCCCAATTTATTAGTCCACTATTTATTTTTTAAGTCTTTTTTACTAAACTTTCACCGTAAATTGTTATTTTTATGTTATGTAATACTTAATGAATATTATACCAAATGAATATTATACCAAATGAAAATACATCTAAAACTCAATCCATACATATATTTTGCATCAAGTATTATATAACACAATGACATTAATTCAAAGTCAAAGTTGAATGAAAACGACTTTAAAAGTTAATAGTGGACAAATAAATTGAAACGCAGGGAGTATATTTTAGGAATTTGTTCTTTTCTTTGTCCCAACCACATTTGCCCATTAATTACTAACTCAAATATACGGTTTAGCTCGAACGTTGTATAAAGAAGCTAGCTTGGTTGGTACTCATCTTCGAAAAACTTAAGAATTTTAATTTCTCGAAATTTTGTAGATAAAAAGTCAAGAGTTTAAGTATCGGCTTCTATCTACTTCACTTGTTTCATTTAGCCAAGAGAGTTTTATAAACTATTCCGTGTGAGGTACACAATGATTGGTACAAAAAAATACTTGAAATCAAAGTGTTCTCGTTAATTTACAATATTTTTTTTACCATATTCATATACAAATGGTTGTAAACTCGCTGGGTTCTTTTAAGTGCCAAAGCAAGTTCATGTCAAAACATTTTGTGTGCCGGTTAAAATCGTATTGACCCTGTTTATTTTTCTATATCTAATATGCTAATAAACGTTTTTATGCAAAAAAATAACATGAGAAATGATTGAGAGATGTAACCATGTTTACTAATTTGCAACGTTTTAAAACCCGGGTCTGTGATTGACCCGGCAAAAGCACCGGGTCGGCGGGTCACCGGGTCAACCGGTTCGACCGCCGGGTCAACCCGGTTTCATGCCAATGCCCAAACATCCCTTTTCTACCATCCAAATACTCCTTGTGTTGTAAATAACAGCCAAAAGCATGCTCTTTGTGAGATTCAAAACCAATTGATGAGTTTATTTTAAGATCTCTGAAAACAAAAATAAAAACAAAGTGAATAACATGATATCTCTAATCTAAACAATCCTTGTATCCAACAAAATCACACCAAAATTATGGAAAATAAAGAATCGAAATTACCTCATCACTTATGTTGGGCTGGGCTTTATGTGTTAAGATTTAATTGCAATTCTTCATTCAAATCTGGTGAAAGTTTGATTTACTAGATTTGGAGTAGGTAAAGTTAAGATATGTTGGAAGTTATGTGTGGCTAGAAATAAATTAGGTAACAAAGAAAGTGTAGAAAACGATGAAAATACAGTATCCCACATGTTTTTGTTTTTTTCAACTTTTTAAAATAGATAAGACAATAGACCCGGCGGTTATTGTTCAACCGGGTTGACCCGGGTTTCGTAAAAACCGGCGGTTCAAGCCGGTTTTAAGTATTTAAAGAACCGGTTTGTTTTAACTCGTTTTTTAGACCGGATTCGGTTCAACCGGTTGAACCGGTCGGGTTGAACCGGGTTTCAAAACATTGCTAATTTGTGTCTAAACCTGTGTGTTAATGTTTGATGTTTCATACATAGTACTAGTACATGTTTAGGCATAAAATTAAATATTTTTTTATGTTTCTGGATCATTTTTCTAGGAACATATATTGCGCTAAACCATCGACCAGTTTGCATTTGACTCGTATCTTTTCCTTTCTTTTTTTGGGACATGTTATCGATGAAATATGACATCAATGATTCGAAGCTTTAACCGTTGTGACAGTGATCATTTATTAGATAACGCGTGAATGTGTAAGATAGGTCATTTTAAGCTAAAAGTGTAGAGTGTTGGTTGGAAATGCTGGATAGATCTATGGGCTTTAAAAAGGTAAAAAATTGGTGTAAAGGGGTGTGCAAAAGGCATCCATTTCTAAGATTTCATTTTTAACAAATGATTGTCATTTGTTCGAAAGTTAAACAATAAACATTCTAATTCACATGATCGATACATTCACGTAAGTTGTAAATAGGGTTGATGTCAGGTTCGATTTTTGGTTCAGTTCAGTTGAAATTTAATTCGATTTTGTTCGATTTTCGAGTTAACTCAAAAAAATGTAACCGAATAAACTGAATAACCCGAGAACTAAACCAATGGACACCCTAAAAATGATACTACGTCGATGGGAAATCCCATGAAATGTAAATCAATTCAAAATGTGATATCGAAACATATCACTAATTTACAATAATACATAAAGTGTCATAATGTTTCGATTTGAAGCAAAAGTATCAAAGATATTCAATAATTAGTCGCAGCAAAATCTTACATGATCAAATAGTATAATGTTGCGTTTATCACGTTATAGATACTGTGATATTGATTATTGACACACATAAAACCATGTGTAAATTTTTAAACACACATTTTTTTGTTGTTCTAGATGCATGATGTTCACACAACAAGAATAAACAAAGAACTTGGTGCGAAAATTGAGACCCAAGTTGTGACACACATAAACCAATTGGTAGCTCATTTGATCATCAAAGGTATTTTTGAGTAGAGTTTGTTATTATATGCTAATGATTTTAGGTTTGAGTTTTTTTATAAAAGATTTTTTTAAGGTGAAATTTATAAAGTTTTGTTTGGTGAGTGTTTGAGATTACGTTTGAAATTAGATTATTTATTTATTTCATTTTCAAAATGAATACAAGTTAAAATTACTGTTTAGATAATAAAAGAAAAAAGCGATTATTTGTGTTTATAAGGTTTCAAAATGATGTTTTGAAAAAGTAAATAAAGAACTATTTATTTCATTTTCAAAATGAAGAAAAGGTAAAATTATTTTATTTTATTCATTTTACTTATCAAATAATCGAATAATCAAATTTGTCAAACACTAAAAAAATTAATTATCTGATTATTGCGATTTCAAACAAAATAATTAAATCCAAACAATATTTTCTAGAATTACGTTTTCAAAATGATGATTATCTAATTATTCATTTTCAAAATGAATAATCCGTTTTCAATAAGCAATCTCGAATAATAACTAGTGATTTGATCTCACGGTTTTATAATTTTAGACGTGTCAATTTCCAATTGACGAAAATTTAAGGTTGACAAAGACTACTTTCTGATAGGGGTGTTCAAATAAACCGAGAAACCGAGGAACCGAGCCGAACCGCTCAATCCGAAACCGAAAAAACCCGAAACCGAAAAAACCGAAACATAAAAAACCCGCTTATCACGGTTCAATTTCGATATTCTTTTTAAATTAACTACCCGCTCCGCGATGGATAGTTAAAATTGTCTAACTAACCGAACCGAACCGACCTATAAATACCCTTACTTTCTGAGTATATACTGTAAGATTAAATCACTAATTATTATTCAAGATCGACGAAACTATGTCTTAGATATATATCATGAAATTAAAGGGAAAATTATCAAAAGAATCCTTCATTTTGGACAATTCTTCAAAGGGTCCAAAAAACATGTCTTTCCTGATACGGTTCAGGGCAACAAAAAATATAAGGCAGCAACCATTCAGATTTTGACAAGTGTCCAAAAAATAGAGCAATTCTGACAGATTGCCCCAAGAGATAGGGCAACAGAGGACACGTGGCGCGTTCTGCAGCCAGTTACCCTATATTCTTTATTGCCCTGAACCGTGTCGGAGATTTTTTTTTTATAGCCTTTTTTTAGAAGAGAATAATAGGCAACAGACTTTTTTATAATTTTTCCGAAATTAAATAACGTAATTGTACTAACTTTCCATTTAAAAAAGAATTTGTCACACACACATAAAGTCGCATATAATATAAAGTTCTGGGTCAATAATTGTAAGAGAAAATGTCATTTTTTTTTGTTTTTATAATTTGGTTACTAGAACTTAATAATAAAAATGACGGATCTAGACTTGTAACTAATAATTGGAATTAGAAAACGACACAATTTGAGCTTTTTACATTGAAGTTTCAAAATTTTGGCTTAGAATCTTCTTATTTGCTTCATTGCAAACGTCTTTCATTGACCCAATACTCTTATCATGAATACGTCAACTTGATAAATTCTTGTTCCATAAGAATAATAATAAGAATGACTATAAGCTAAGTCAATTTTACAAATTTTGTAAACGTCTTCCATGACATATAACCAATGTTTTCAGCCTCGGGTCGACCTAGTTCTGACTAAAAAAACATGTCATATTGATCCGGGTTTTATATTTTTGAAACCCGGCTAGACCCACCGGGTTTGGGGTGACCCGGATCAACCCGTTTCTCGAGACCCGGCCGGGTTTCGATATTTTCGCGTTTTTTCAAAAAAAAAATGTAATTTTACGTATTTGCAATGTAATTTTAATTTTAAATATTATATTAGTTGGTAAACAATTTATATTTTCAATATACCGAAGTTTTTATGATTTTTATATATAATTTTTGTTAATTATTAAAAATATTTTTTTTAGAAAACCGGGTTGACATGGACCTGGTCACTCAACCAGGTCGATTTAAAAACCGGGTTTCAAAACATATTGCATATAAGTAATGTTAATGCTCTTTTTATCTCATTTTTATTGTTAACGTTTTCTTTTTGAGATGTTTCAAATAATTTTCCATCGTTAAATAAATAGAAAATTGGATCAAGTTTATTATATTACTCTTGTTTGAAATTGTTATTACAAACTTTAATTTTTTTAAAACTAATTAAATAAAAGTAAAATTCACATAACGATAATTTTGAGACATTTAATTATATAATATGGTCAACATTGATTTGAAATGATCAAATTTGAAGTTCTGAGCTACTTTTTACCAAATGTTCACATTTGTTAGAAGCAATAAATTCGTAACCCCTTGAATTGCAATATCAACTAACCTTTTTTTCCATTTTAATAAATCTTCTAGAAAATAAAATTATGTATTATTTATAAGTACATTGCTAAAAAAACAACTTAAAAGTGGTTTATAAACCCTGTTAATTAATTGGTAAAAAGTCAAAATACAATGGTTAAAAAACAACTATAAAGTGGTTTATAGACTTTTGTTTGGCCAACTTCTTCATTTAAATAATAAAAATAAGTTAATTGACATATATCTTTTTTTATAACTTGGCATTGTCTTATTTAGCTTTATGATTCTAGAAATGAAAGTTCTATGTAATTTGACCGAAATTTATGCAAAAAGGTAAAAATATTCCTTTGTATATTTTTATTTTTTCTAAAACCAACATTTGATTGTCTTATAGACAAGTCAGCTCAAAGTAGCTTATTCTTGCATGTAGATTACGCAGGTGATTAACTTGTCGATATCGAAAATGAAGTGTGTGACTAATACGAAAAACCAGACCATATGAACTGAATTAGGTATCAATACGGTGGCTAAAATTAAATGTTTAAATATGACGCGATGATATATACCGTATATGTCATCATTGTACTATTTAAATGTCAAATCTATATTGTATAAGTCGTGTTCGAGTTATATATACAAACATTCGGCTAACCAAATTACTTAAATCTATTCTTTTGGGGGATGAGTATGCCTATTCCAGTTAAAAAAAATGGTATTTGTATCTATACGAGGATTGATGCATGCGCTTCGCAGCGAGGTATTTTGAGAATAGTGGGCTGTAAGAAGGCGCAAACATTGGTGCTACAAAATTTCAAGAGTTTACCTGCTTGCATCTTGGCCATATTAAAGAATAACATATTATGTTCATAGGATTTAAGCCCGGGCTTCGCCCCGGGTTGTTATATAAAGCGTTTTACTATAAAGTTCAAGAATCGAAGCTACTTATGATTGTCACTTGCCTAAAATGTGACGATCCCATAGCTCAAATCAACACGCATATTAAAGCAAGTACTCAACAATTACATTACTGGGTGCCTGAGATAATGAGAAGATTGAACCTTTACTCGCATAAGGCACCGACTTTACAAAAATAATTCACATAGAGGATAAAATAATGCAACATATGTATGGAGTGTATCTAATGTCAGCAACATCCTAATTTCTGAAGGCTTAAAGTCAATATAGGCTCTGGAATGCAATTGACACTTCAGGCTGCAAAAAGATGCGACTCCCAGCGTCCAGTCTTCCTATAAAACGTAACACCGCGATACTACGAACTCCTGGACCTGGGTCCTCTCCTACTTTTCTTCATTTTCTGTCTAAGAACAAACTGATCTCCTTCATGCGTTATATATAAGGTTAGCAAACTCACTGCTTTTGAGTGACACGTCTGACCCGTGCATTTTAGGTACAGTGACCTAACCTGAAATATAATTGTATAAACGTACTTTCAAATTTCTACGGTTGATAACTATAGTCGAAAACCTTTTTCTGAAAACTGTAACCACACATTGATAGAAGCAGCTAGTACCTGTATGACCATAACAGGTATTCCTTTCAGATATGATCCTAAATTTGTGTGGCCTCATTAGTGTTTATACCCCGTTCAGCGTGTGAACGCAGAACCTGAACAAACAACATATGTCAGCACTTACAAACATGCAGGAATGTGTGCTAATAACAGAAGAGATAAATGTTTCTATCACACCTACTGGTCTGACATCTACAACACGTGACACCGAGTTTTCACATATCAAGCAGCTTTTTAGATTGCACCAAAGATCCTCCTGCTTCAACAGCAATTTCATTTCGCTATTCAAAGCAACACGAAAAGCAATTTGAATAAGAGAATCAATGTATGAACAATCTAAGACCTATATGCAAACAGGCATAAGAGTAAGTATATCAGTTTCACAAAGAAAACGAATGTATCATAAATTTACATTAATATTTCCACACATGATTTGAATGGAAACATGTTGGTTTGGTCTGCGTAGTTTACGTAGACGTCGATCTCAAGTACTTAAATAGTTACATAGACGTAAGTAGTGTGTATGTGCACTTACCCTTCAAATGCATAAGATTCAAAATTCAAAAACAATGGCAATCTTCTTTACACTATCTTTAACCTTTCAAGGTCGCACATACTTAATTTAATTTTTCACAGCTTAATGTATTTTTTTCCCTTTTGAAAAAGACCAATAATAAGTAAATCAACTAACCAACTTAACTGTTACAGTAACAGGCTTACGTACCTATTATTATTGGGTTATTTGTTTCGATTTATTGTATTGTCTGATTATCCTTTGTTAGAATAAGATTCTTATGTACCAAGTTAACGGTTAATCAGGTAGGCATAAATATACAATTTATAAGAGCTTCAACTAAAGATAACTAAAAAAAACAACACTATACTATATAAAGTAAAGATGACTAATTCTGAAGGGTATGTTTAGTGTTGGGCTAATGGAGCTTGTTAGGGTTAGTCCATCACTTATAAATCATAATTTATTTATTTACCTATTAAAATGTCTAACATATATAAAAAAGCCAATTAATTATGTCATCTTTATTAATTCTACATTAATAAGCATAACCCATTTACGAAACAACTTTCAACTTATAATATAAACGCTAGCCCCAACGTGTTATGCTAAACATATCCTGATTAATTGTAGTTATATATCTTTACCTTATCTAGAGCGGACCATTCGAAACGTTCAATGACACCGGTTCCATTGCTTGTGTGGAATGGGCCATTTATGAATAAAAAAATCCATCTTTTCGGTAACAGATTTTTCCACACTGCTAATTCTTCTTCTAATATCGCAGTGGTTGAGTTGCGTCCGTGGAGGCATAGAAATCTAGGTTTCTTCAAAGATGCATCTGTTAATCTTTGGATGTCCAAGATTTTGCGGTAAATGATGACAAACTAAGTATCAAGCATATTAATCAACTAAATAAGACCAAAAGTACGATATCGCTTTAATTCCCGAGCTTCTCTTTTACAAATGGTTACTCTATGACTTCATAAATGTTTTATACATATGAAGAGATCAACCCATCCACACCCCAAAACAACCACCCACCTAATCTAACCAACATCACCAACCGATGACAACGCCGCACACCACAAATGGCGGCAACAAAGAGATCGATGGCATCAAAGGTCAAATAAATGTCTGATCACTTTAATAAAGAGAGGAGTATAAAGTTTTTTGTGGGGGTGAGATGGGATTGGGCAAATGTCACACCCCACCATGGCGGAATATGGGGCGCGACGTATGGATATCATCACAACATGGCGTGTCTATAGAGATAACTATATGATATAAGAAATGTCATAAAAATGGTGACACGAAGGTCATGACAATATCTCAACAAATGCAAGGGGTCTAGGTAAGTAAGTAACAGTCCTACTTCTTACCCAAGACAACAAATAACATACCAAAACAATCATATGTGTGCCACAGTATCACTTATTAAAATGAACAATCAAATAAAACTAAGAAGGAAACGGGGATTCTCCTTCTATATGCATTCCTAAGCTTCTCCAATCCTAGCCACTTATGTTCTCATGCTTAACCATAGTATCACCTGAAAGAGACACTAAAACACGTCAACATAAAGTTGGTGAGAGTCATAGGTTTAGACTCCAACGCTAAATCAGTTACAAGCTGTGAATAACAATCATCAACAAAAGAACATATGGACAATGTGTTACAATTATATATTAACAACTATCAATCAAGACCAATCATACCAAACCAATCCAAGGCTCCTACCTTGCCAAACAACACCATGGTACCTTAGATGATCACCCTATGTACCTATCCCAAGGCCACTACCTTGGCAAACCACAAGGCCACTACCTTGTCAAACCACAAGGCCACTACCTTGTCAAACCACAATAACATATCAAAAATCGCATAGCAGTTAATCACATAAGTGTACACACAAGTCCATCACAACCATAAAACATTCACAGCAACAATTTAGAAACAACTCAACACAGTGTCTCTTCCATCCCATCTGGAAGTCAAAAACAAATATAAATATGGGACTATGAACACTCACCTGATAGCTCCTTCACAAGTCCTTGCACTAGCAACAAGCTAACAAACCAAAAACACGAAATCAATAAACGAACCAATCACTAAGATGGCTCATTAACCTATGATGGACATCTAGCCTATTCTCACATATTTACCTCATTAATAAGCTCTAATTACCCCATTACCTTTCCTTAACAAGTCCTTAACTTGGTTAAGTTTAATAACTAACCCGTTCGTATTTTACCCAAAACAGTCCCAGTTTTAGGTCTCAAAACTTTAGGTCAAACGCCTACTTAAACCTACCCATGGTTTCTGTAAAAGGAATATTCATACCCTTACATATGTTGGCTAACACCTCCCACTTGCCCTAACCTTAAAGCTACTGCTAAGGCCCCGATATATATATATCTACTTTTGTCATTCCAGATTTCCTGATTTTAAATGTACTAAAAGTTTGTTACCATTAAGGGGTCTTACCCTAAACCACCACCTTAGCCCAAGTGCAGATATTAACTAAAATATATAAACCGTCTCTCACGTTCGTGAGAAGATCCCAATGCAACACTAAGTGCCCCAAACAACCCAAAACTTAAAAAGAAAACATGCTGAATTCAAAACTGTTTTGACCTCCGACTGTTGTAACCTGTTTTTGACCCACTTCCCGACCTCCAATTTAGTTCTCGTTTCTTGCATTGGAAAGCCACTTCAAATAGCTTTCCAGAGGTACTTGGATCGTAAAATAAGAGTTTATAGAACTCCCTATATGATCAAAACAATTGACTCAAAATCTGCCCAGTTTTTAAAAACGGGTTTAAACAAATTGAACTAATTAATTACCCATAACCCCATCTAATACAAGCCCTAGATTATATGATCATCATATTATGATTATAACATCATTAATTTACTGATTTTATATAAACCCTAACCCTAATCCATCATAAGAATGATTAAGAAATCATTAAAACAATTAAATTAAAAAGGGATTAAAGACTTTACCTTCGATTTATGAAAACCCCAAAAAAAATATGAAGAACCCTAATTTTTGTGAAACCCACGAATTTAATTTGTCTCCAGGGGATAGATAATGAATTTTGGTTGTGTACAAAATAATATATAGGGTATGGGTGAATCCTAGTCCAACCCAAAGCCCACTTTCCTTTTTTTTTCCCTTTTTTCCTTTTTTTCTCTTCTAAACCGACCCAAACACCCCTAAAGCGCATAACCTGAAATAAGAAATCCCAAGAAAATGGATGGAACTTAAGCTTATATTATAGGCGAAAGCTGAAATTTATAGTTTTATTAAATTGTTTGTCCAATTAATTCGAGCATAACTTTATAATGTAAAATCACATAAATATATGTTAAATTAAATTTAGATATATTTTTGAATTTTATGTGATAATTCATTACGTTTTAAAAAGATATTTAAGTAATTTAATTAGCTATAAACCTCTTTCAATACACTGATATTATGAAAACTTAAAAAAGCTTTTGTAAACATGTACGCTAAGAAATATTATTGCATAAAATAGCTTATGTTAATAAAAATCTGTGAAGACCCCGGATGAAATCATATATTGAGGCATTTTGAAAAGAAACGTTATATATAAAGTGTCCTCGTATATATGAAAAATACATGTATACAACAAATTTTAGAGCCTCTAAAGTTTTCAAAGTCATATATGATCGTTCATATTGCATAAGGGTGGAGCTAGTAGAGGACTAGTGGGTGTTAAGTCTTTTCTAATCAATTTAATTAATTTATCATTTATGTGTTTTATAAACAATTTTTCTACTATTTTTTACATTAAACATCTTAATCAATACGACTTTTTATTTTAAATATAATTAGCCTTCTTAACTAAAGTCCTCAAAGCCAACCCTACTTATTTTAATAGCTGAAACGCTTAAAAGCCCTTGAAAAGCTCGTCCCACCTTGGGCCTGCTCTTTCACAATTGTTTTTAAAGTTGACTTTTAAATGCACATATGATCATTCACATTTGTTAAAATTAAACTTGTAGGTAATGTGAAGCCAACATTGATAAATTCGTAAGTTAGAAATAGTAGCGAATACGCGTAGCCATGCACATGCACTCACGTGTTTTCTTCATGTGAACCAAAACATGGTCTATATTATTTATTATATCTTCTTTTTTATTTAATCTAAATCTTTAAAAAAATTTATTTATAAAATTTATTAGGCGAATCACCGTCGAACGAAGCTGTCAATCTTCACCACCTTGTGCCACGTGGTTCAATCACAACTCACCCATTACTTACATTAAAATTTAAAATTTAAAAATAAAAAATTTATTTAATGCATGCCATCATTGGACGCAAAACTAGAATGATTCCTAGTTTAGGATTCTTTCTTTTTTTATTGTTAAAACAAGGCTAAATTCTCATATCATTTAATCACTCAAATTGTTTTATAAGAAGATGGCTAGTTGTTAGATGCAAATTGTAATATTGTAATCATGTTTTATACTCACTTCTTCTTGTAATTATAATTGATCGTCAAAAAAAACACGTTGATTTATAAAAATATAATTTTTTAACTTTTTTATATAATATTAATTTTACTTTCAACAAATTAATTTACAAATTTTTTATTATTTATAATAATATTTTCAAGTAAAGGTGATATAATAAATTTAATATATATTTTATTTATTTATTTTTGAAAATAGACTATTAATTAATTTGAGATGTCACTATAATTATGAGACGAAGGGAGTATCAAATCATAAGAGTTTCAACTTAAATAATTTGTTGAATTCAAGCTTATCTCTCTGCTAATATAAAATGTATTTTTTGTTAAAAAAATGTCTTTTTTATACAATACGATCATCGATTAACACAATCGAGTTATCACATTACAGGATCGATCATCAGATCAATTTAATTGAATCATCGGGTTATGAGTTCGACCAAGCCAGCAAATCAACTCAACCGAGTTATTGTTTCACTAACTCTCGACCTCCGAATCAACCTTGTCGAATCACCAAATTATCGACGATTCGACTCAACCAATAAATCTGTTATTATATCATTAACTATTTGCTACTAAACAATTTTACGATTATACATGATTACACGTCTAATAGTAATTAAAGTATGTACATCATTGACTTTTTAATGATATATGTGTAATTTTTAATACAAATAAGTAACTAATTTAAATTACAACAGCATACAAATAATATAGGATTTCTTTTAACAAACTATTATGATTTAACATAAAGAGACCATTTCCAAATAGACATCTGGTTAAAAATTTATGATTTTTCTTTTGAATTTTAGTATTATTTGGGAAAATTTGAATTGCAATAGTTGCACATTTTTCTTCCAATTTAACAAAACTACGTACCAAAAAATTGAGTTTTTCATTTGTGAAAAGATTTTTTTTTTATGAAAAAAAAATGTAAATAACATTTTCTTACACAAAATAATACTCCATAACATGGCATAATGCCATATGATATATGCTTTAATGATGAAAATATTCATATCATTTACAAAATTCAAAAATACTTAATTAAATACCAAAGATTCTATTTCTAATCAATTAAACTATCATTAAAAATACTAAATTAAAAAAACCAAAAAAAAAAAACACCCCAACAACTGTCATACAAATCTAACCCATGTTCCTCCTATATAAACACACAACACACATTTCATAAAACACACATACATAACCAAAACAACAACAAATGGAATACAAAAAAGGTCCGATCATAGGCCATGGCTCTTTCGCAACCGTCTCCGTCGCCACGAGTATCTCGGGCGACGTTTTCGCGGTTAAGTCCACGTCAACTTCTTTACAAAAAGAACAAGATATTATGTCAAAAGTAAATTCAAAGCATGTGATCAAATACATAGGTTACGATGTTAGCTATGTTAACAACGTACCCATGTATAATCTCTACATGGAGTATGCTCAAAATGGGTCAGTTTTGGATATGATCAAGAAAAACAATGGGTCACTTGATGAAAGTGTGATAAGGGCTTATGTTAAGGATATACTTATGGGATTGGATTATTTGCATGGTGTGGGTATAGTACATTGTGATATTAAGTGCTCGAATGTGTTAGTTTGCGAAAATGGTGTCAAAATCGGTGATTTGGGCTGCGCGAAAATGAAGCGAAAAGATGGAGGGAAGAGAGTTGAAATATGTGGTACACCGGTGTTTATGTCACCTGAAGCTGCTAGAGGTGAAGAGCAAGGGTTTCCTGCTGATGTATGGGCTCTAGGGTGTTCGGTTATCGAAATGGCGACCGGGTCGAATGCTTGGCCTGAGATAAATGACCCGGTTTCGGGTTTGTATAAAATCGGATATTCCGGTGAGCTGCCGGAGTTTCCTATGTGGTTGTCGGATGATGGGAAAGATTTCTTGGAGAAATGTTTAAGGATTGGTGTTGATCAAAGGTGGAGTGTTAAGGAGCTTTTGGAGCATCCTTTTGTTTGTAATTTGGGTTCGGGTTTCGAGACAAGGAATTCGCCTACTAGTATATTGGATCAAGGTTTTTGGGAGTGTTTGTCTGTGTCGGACGTGGGTCCGACACAGATGGTTATTTCCTCTGGCGAGTTGCCAGAGGAGAGGATACGGCAATTGGTTGAAGGTAGTAGTAGTACTTCATCTTTATATTTGCCGAATTGGGAAGACGAGGAGGAAGATTGGATCGCGGTTAGAAGCAACGTGGTCGATGAAACGAATGCTCAAAATGACGATTCGAGTAGTGTAATAGTAGAGTCGATTAGTATCGCAAGTTCGAATGTAGAAGAACATGAAGTTGATCTTGAAATGTTAGATTTAGATGATGAAGATTTTCAGGTTTTAGAGTATCCAATTGTATCAAGAGATGTTGATTTTGATAACATAATGTATGATGATTATTTGCAAATAAAAGATCCCATTCATTTATCATGTGTTTTTAAATTTTCATGTTTTATAATACCCATTTTTTAAAGGTGAAATATGCATATGCATTAAACGAAATGAATCGAACTGAAAATCGAATTTGATGAAAACGGGAACTATGAATTGAACCAAAGTTACTGAACAATCCTGTTCGGTCAAGTTTAGACGGGTTTTTTCGGTTTTAGCCCAATCCGAACGGTTCTAAACCAAAACCGAAAACTATAGTTATACATAATCGACAATTATTTGAGTAAGGTTTTCAGTTTCGATTAGACTATTTCAGTTAAGTCTTTCAGTTCATTTCGATCGATTTTGCTCGGCCCTAACGAGCCACTTTTCTAAATGATTATCTTTTTTTTATCAAGTACCTACATGAATAAATTGGCATCAAAGTAACATGTAATTTTAATGAAAATGTCAAAAAAAAGGTATTAACTATGTTTAAAATAACAACTTGCTTAACTAATGTTTTCACATTTTCGTATGAAACAAACGATTGACTTTTATTAAAACGGCAACCAAATAATTAAGTCAATTTCTTAGGCAGGTCAACCAATTTTCTCATCTAGAATTTGTTTGGTAATTTGAAGCCAAATAACAAGAAAATAAGGTTTGGTACAAAGCATGAAATAAAGTCAATCATTCTGACTTTTTCCTTTGGCTTACTTGAAAATTTCACACATTAAAAAGGTAAATTTAAAACCCCAATAAAGTCAACCACCCTTTTGTTGCAAATGTTCATATTTGTTTCTTACAAGACTTCAATTCTTTGGGCCACATTTGCACACCAATTTAGGAGCTTTTTAGGTTTTATCAGTTCAGTTCGATTATCAAGTTGTTCGGTTTATTACGTCCGATTTTTAACAAATCGGTTGCAATTTGGTTCGATTTTATTCAGTTTGGTCCGGTTTTGATTTGTGGACACCCTTGGATTGCTTTACACTTTTAAAGTTGACATTTTCCAGCCAACTGACTTAGCTTAGTTGGCCACCAAGGTTCTATTAAGTGGTTTCTTTTGATACGATGCTCTGGACGTTTTAGGTTCAAGACCTATAAGGGCTCTCAGACAAAGCGGATAAGGAGTTTAACATAACTAAGCCAAGATTGGAAGAAGACATTATGCCGTTTGGATGTCATTACACGACTCGATCCACTAACCGCTAACATTTACCGTTCTAAATAAAAAAAAGGTTTGACATTATCCATTTTGTCCAAAAAGGTGTTGAAATGTTCTTGTCTCTTTGTGTGTCTATATGGATTTGGACTTTGGTTTGTGGTATTATTAGTGGGCTTGTGGCAAATATACAAGAAGACATTAGGCAACACCATTTGAGAAAGTCATCAACAATACCAAATTAGTTGACATTAAACCTTTTTAGGATAGTTTGGTAATTTACCTAATGTTCTTATCTATCCATCTAGTTTTTAGTACAAATTTGCGGTTTTGAAATATGCTTTTTGACTAAAGAGGTACATACCGAATTCTAATGACCTTTAAGTAGGTGAAATGGATAAATGTTAGAAAAAAAAGAATATTATGTTTATCTTAAAACAATGATTTTTTTTAGGACATTAGCTTAATTTAGTAAACACCCATTGAGTTTTGAGGATATCTTTGCAAATAAGTTAAATCTTACAGTAACTCGAGTTTGAGTTTGAGATTAACTCGATTAAGTCGAGCTCAGAGCTCAAGTCTAAATCTGGGTCTAATAAATAAGCTTAAAATACATAAAAGCCGAGCTAGAGCTTTGACCATCCAATTTAATATTTTTATATAAATTTGATTTTATTTTTTTTTGGTAAATAAATTATACTCTAAATAAATATTAATATTAAAACTAAATATTTTACCTCTAATCTAATCTAAATATTAAATATTCAGGTTTCTAACTTTATTATACTCTAAATATTAATCTTTTAAAATTCAAATTAAATATAATATGTAAATATTAAATCTTTTAATCTTTTAAATTATACTCTAATATAATCTTTAAATATATTAATATTATATTCAAATATTAATCTTTTAAATATATTAATCTTTTAATTTAATATATAATCTTTAAATTAATTTAAATTAAATGAGCTTTAGCTTTAGCTTTAGCTTTGACCATCCAATTTGAATTTTTAGCTTTTAAGTTTTTTTTTTTTTGGTAAATAAATAAATTTGAATTTTTCGAGCCGAGTATGATGTATACTCTAGATAAGCTTAAGGCTGGATGATTTAAGTTATCAAACCAACTTCGAACCAACCTAATAATCTTATAGTCGAGCTCAAACCTTGTCAAGCTAAAACTCGGCCTGAGCACGGTAAAAAACCATAATATACATATCAAGACCGGACCGAATTTGTTCAAAACGCCAAACAGAGGACTTGACTGAAATGATCCGATCAGGTTCGGTTTTTGATCCGGTCCGGTCTAGCATAGCATAATCGTCGGGTTGTTTATAACACGAGATCGAAAATCTGTTATATCTAGTCTTATATTTTCGCCTAAGTCGTGTCTAGGGTAATCAAGAGTCGAGTAGCCTAGTTTCCTAATAGCTATGAATAAAGGTCGGTTGGCAATGTCTAAGCCCAACCCGACCCGTAGGACTTGTATAGTCGGTTCCCCCTCATCTCTATAAAAGGAGGTGAGGGGGAACGAACCAAACACGCATTCTTTCAATAAACTAATCGGAAACGATTAGGGATTACCTTGTGGCGTCGCTTTTCTTTTCTGTCGATTCTGTTGTATGTGTTCTTCGTGATCGATATTCCGCATCTAGTAATCAGGGTTGTGGGGAATAAACCCTACAAGTGGTATCAGAGCTCGGTTCTTCGAGTAACTGGTTATTAGGATCGATCGAAGAGGTTTTCTTGGTGATCGAGTTTAGATCGTCAAGGTAGAAGTAGCAACGATTGACTGAAAAGGGTGTGTTGGTTTTTCGGGTTTGAAAATCAACAAGATCTTCCATTGTTTTTTTTTTTGTGTCGCTGGAGTCACAGAGAGAGAAGAGGAAGAAGATAACTGTTGGTTTTTTTGTTTTACCTAAAAGTCAACGAAGAAAAAAAAAATCTACTACGAAGGTTTTGTTGGGCCGGTGTGTTTGGGCCTAATATTTATTTAAGCCTATTATTAATTTGGTTTATTTTGGGCCAGATTTGTAAAAGGATTATTATATTTATTTTTGTTTTTGTTAAAACAAAAAGGTTAATACTTCGTAGGGATTTTACACAAGGGGGACTTCGTAATTCGTGATTGTGAGGTTTAACGTATCACAAGGTTTAGCGAGTTATCGAAGGGGCTTTGTCGGTTTGTGATTGTGAGGGTTAATCACAAGGTTTAGCAAATCAACAAAAGGATAAAGAATGACGGGAGCCAAGTTTGACATCGAAAAATTCGATGGAACTGGCGATTTCGGGTTATGGAGAATCAAGATGCGTGCTTTATTAATCCAGAACGGATGTGAAGCAGCTCTGGAGGTTTTCTCCGCGAATATGGAAGCTGGAGAGAAATCTAAGCTTGACAAGAATGCTCACAGTGCCATGATTTTGTGTTTAGGTAACAAGGTCCTGAGAGAGGTTACCGGGGAGACGACTGCAGCGGGGGTTTGGTCAAAGCTCGAGTCTTTGTACATGACAAAGTCATTGGCCAACAAGTTGTACCTGAAGAAGAAGTTGTATACATTCTACATGCCGGCTGGACGAAAGATTTCCGAGCATATAGATGAATTCAACAAAATCGTTCTTGATTTAGCAAATATTGAGGTAAAATTCGAGGATGAAGATCTTGCTTTATTGTTACTCACGTCTTTACCAGCATCATACGAACACTTTGTGGATACCTTGCTTTATGGACGGGAAGATTTGACTTTGGAGGACGTGATGGCCACACTAAATTCAAAGGAAATCAAAGAAAGGTTCAAGGCGAAGGGGGATGATGGTGAAGGGTTATATGTGAGGGGAAGAACTGATCGTAGGAATTCGCATCAGTCGAAGGGAAAGTCAAGATCGAAATCTCGAGGTGGAAGACTCAAATGCTTTATTTGCCAATCTGAGGAGCACTTGAGAAGAGACTGTCCGAAGAATAATCGCAAGAAGTCAAAAGGTTACGTCAAGAAAGATGATCAACCAAGCTCCAGTGGTTCGATTTATGACGATTCTGAGGTGATGATGGTGATGAGTGCAGAAAGACTGCAAGATTGGATCATGGATTCAGGAGGTTCATATCACATGTCACCCAGGTTAGATGTATTTTTTGATTTTCTGGAATGCGATGGGGGCAACGTACTGTTGGGCGACAACAGGGAGTGCAAGATCAGGGGTATTGGCAAGGTAAAGGTACAACTGAAAGATGGGTCAAGTTTTGTGTTACACAATGTCAGGTACATTCCTGAATTGAAAAGAAACTTGATATCGCTGGGAACTCTTGAAAAAGAGGGATATACCGTAAAATTGCAGTCGGGCAAAGTCAAGGTGATTAATGGTTCTAGGGTTATTATATCTGGAACCCGAAGGGAGAACTGTGTATACTCTTTGGATGGCCATGCATTGGCCGGTGAGCTTAATGCTAGTGTTGAAGAAAAAGACAGTCTTGTGCAGGTTTGGCATAAAAGACTGGGACATATCAGTGAGGCGGGACTACACGTGCTGGAAAAGCAGGGTTTGTTTGGCAAGAAGAGTCTAGGTAAGCTCGATTTTTGTGAGAATTGTGTTTTAGGAAAGTCACATCGAGTCCGTTTCGGTGTAGGAAGGCACACTACTCAGGGAGTGATAGACTATGTTCATTCAGACTTATGGGGTCCGTCTCAGGTGGAATCATTGGGAGGTAAGAGGTATTTTTTATCTATAGTCGATGATTATTCCAGAAGGGTATGGGTTTATGTTCTCAGGTTCAAACATGAAGCATTTGGGAAGTTCAAAGAGTGGAAGCAGTTAGTAGAAAATCAGACTGGGAGGACGGTTAAGAAGCTTAGGACGGATAATGGTCTTGAGTTCTGTAACCGGGAATTTAATCAGCTATGCACTGAGAGTGGGATTGCTAGACATTTGACGGTTGCCGGGACGCCGCAGCAGAATGGGTTAGCAGAACGGATGAACAGAACTCTCATGGAAAAGGTACGCTGTTTATTATTACAGTCTGGATTGCCTAAGACCTTCTGGGCGGAAGCGACATGTACGGCCGCATATCTTATAAATAGGTCACCATCGACAGCGATTGAGAAGAAGACACCTATGGAGATGTGGTCGGGACATCCTAGTGATTATGGGATGTTGAGGGTTTTCGGCTGTGTCGCATATTCACACGTTAAACAAGGTAAGCTCGAGCCGAGAGCGGTAAAATGCGTTCTTTTGGGGTATCCTGAAGGTGTGAAGGGGTACAGACTATATAGGCTTGATAATGAATCGCCTAAAATAGTCACAAGCAGGAACGTGGTCTTCAATGAAAGTGTCATGTACAAAGACACGTTGAAGGATACTGGTGCAGGAAAAGATAAGTCTGTTGAGGAATTACAAGTTGAGGTGGAACTGCAGAGGTTAAATAATCATACGCCTGAGGAAGACCATCCAGGTCAGGAAGATCAAACAGGTCATGAAGATCAGTCAGATCAGGAAGACCAGACAGATCAGGAAGATGGCAATGATGAAGATGCAGGGGTTCAAGAGATTGATCATCCACCGGATCTCACAGATTATCAATTGGTTCGGGATAGAGAACCAAGGACAAGAACGAGACCGGCAAGGTTTCGGGATGAGAGTAATATGGTTGCTTACGCGTTCGCTGCAGCAGAGGAAGAAGATACTCATGAACCATTGACATACCATGAAGCAGTTGCTTGTGAAGATAGTTCTAAGTGGAAAGCTGCTATGAAAGAAGAGATGGATTCTTTGAAGAAGAACAAGACCTGGGTGTTAGTAGATCATCCAGCTGGGCAAAAGCTGGTGAGCTGCAAATGGCTGTTCAAAATAAAGGAAGGGATTGAAGGTGTTCAAAAGCCTAGGTACAAGGCAAGGTTGGTGGCTCGTGGATTCACACAAAGGGCAGGTATTGATTACAATGAAGTATTTTCGCCGGTAGTTCGACACACATCTATTCGGGTTATACTTGCATTGACTGCATGTAAAGATTATGAGCTGGAGCAGCTTGATGTAAAGACGGCGTTTTTACATGGAAATCTTGAAGAGGTGATCTACATGAGGCAGCCACCGGGATTTGAACAAGGTAACAAGGTATGTTTGTTAAAGAAATCTCTTTATGGTTTGAAGCAGTCACCTAGGCAATGGTACAAGAGGTTCGATGAGTATATGCTGAGCAACGGGTTTAAGCGTAGCAATTACGACAGCTGCGTATATTACAGAAGTTATGCACCAGGGGAGTATATCTATCTATTGTTATATGTAGACGATATGCTGATTGCTTGTAAAAGCAAGGCCGAGATCGCGGCTACCAAGTCTTTGCTTAAAAGGGAGTTCGACATGAAAGAGCTCGGGGAAGCAAAGAAGATTCTTGGTATGGAGATCTTCAGGGATCGGA
Source organism: Glebionis coronaria (assembly GCA_025667525.1). Taxonomy (NCBI): domain Eukaryota; kingdom Viridiplantae; phylum Streptophyta; class Magnoliopsida; order Asterales; family Asteraceae; genus Glebionis; species Glebionis coronaria. The sequence goes on from CM046880.1 coordinate 596,058,360, forward strand.
GTCGCAAGATTCTGAGGGTGTCACAATCCGGGTACATTTCTAAAGTTTTAAAAAGGTTTAGAATGGACAATGGGAAGTCGGTTCAGACACCATTGGGTGGGCACTTCAAGCTGTCGTTGAAGGATTGCCCGGTTAGGGATTGTGATGTTGAAAGAATGAGTAGGGTGCCGTATGCAAATGCAGTTGGGAGCTTGATGTACTTGATGGTATGCACGAGGCCAGACATAGCGTATGCAGTAAGTGTAGTTAGCAGATATTTGGCGAATCCGGGTAAACTCCATTGGAAAGCAGTGAAGTGGATTATGAAATATTTGCAGGGCACTGTAAACGTGGGTTTGGTGTATGGGACAAATCGTGGCAACCATGTGGACGTAACAGGTTTTGTTGATTCAGACTACGCCAAGGATCCGGATAAGGGTAGGTCTCTCACTGGTTACGCATTTTTAGTACAGGGATGTGTTGTAAGCTGGAAGGCAACGCTACAACACGTGGTGGCTTTTTCAACTACAGAGGCAGAATATATGGCCCTTACGGAGTCTGTTAAGGAAGCTATTTGGCTAAGGGGACTCTTGGAAGAGTTGGGCGTGAAACTCAACACTGTTGCAGTTAATTGTGATAATCAGGGCGCGATTCATTTATCGCGGAATCATGTTTTTCATGAGAGGACAAAGCACATCAATGTGCATTATCACTTTATCAGAGAAGTCTTGGAAGCAAAGACGGTTGAAGTTCTGAAGGTGGGTACTGAACACAATGCTGCGGATGCCTTGACGAAGGTGGTACCTGGACGCAAGTTACAACACTGCCTGAAATTGCTGAGTGTTGGGATAGGCTAATATAAGCCTAAGGTGGAAATTGTTATATCTAGTCTTATATTTTCGCCTAAGTCGTGTCTAGGGTAATCAAGAGTCGAGTAGCCTAGTTTCCTAATAGCTATGAATAAAGGTCGGTTGGCAATGTCTAAGCCCAACCCGACCCGTAGGACTTGTATAGTCGGTTCCCCCTCATCTCTATAAAAGGAGGTGAGGGGGAACGAACCAAACACGCATTCTTTCAATAAACTAATCGGAAACGATTAGGGATTACCTTGTGGCGTCGCTTTTCTTTTCTGTCGATTCTGTTGTATGTGTTCTTCGTGATCGATATTCCGCATCTAGTAATCAGGGTTGTGGGGAATAAACCCTACAAAATCAAATATATATAAAAAAAACAGAGATTGAAAACCGGTCTAAAATATCCGATCAGGTTTTTGTGTATTTTCTCGGTCCGGTCCGCAATCCAAAATGCTCGCTCCTACTTGCGACTATCTGAACAAAGGGTACATGCCAAGATCTTATGGCCTTAAATGAGTAGGTAAAATTGGATAAACATATTATAAGTGTAAAGGTGACCTTAAACCATTTTATATAATAATACCCATACGAATCAACAATCATTGGCAAACATATATGTAAAAAAATCAAAGATTAAAAACAACACATAAAATACAACATGACAGGTTAAACCAATTCATACTAGACTTTTATATTTGTCAATCAATTTACAGTTACGACATGCCTTTATTCTTTAGTTCCAAGATGAAATTATTTACATAAACGTCGAATTCGATCGAACCTAAGCTTTCTTGTTTTTGTTTACGGGTTGAATCGCTTTCAAGCTCTTTCGTAACAACCATAACTCTCGAACGTAGTAATGAAGCCGGTCTATCATCAATCCGAGGAACAAACAGAATCCTACATCACATAAACCATGTTAAGTCACAAAACAAATATACGAGTACCATAGAATGTATATAATGTATGACGCACACGAAATAAGTAATGTACCCATGAGCGAAGCCTCAAGGATATGATTTGCCAAAAGAACTTGATCGGTTGGATTAGTAGAACCAGTGTCCATCATTCGTTTTTGAGTTTTAACGATACTGTGTAAATTGAACACAAAGACTACTAATAACGTCGCTGCAATGGTCCTTGAAGTCACGAGACCTCTACTTTGCTTTAACTGATCCAACCCCATCATGATTAAGTTCCTTAAAGGCGAGTGAAACAACAGGATTATGATCACTCCCATTTCGATTGCTAGAACTATAAACAAAAGAGGTGTCATCTTTTCAAGCGAACCGGATTAGAATGGCCGAAAGAAGAGAGAATGGCGATAACTAGTAGTTATGGTTTTCTTGCATTTCTAGCTTGTTTTCATATTTTTGAGCTGCAGATGTCATTCTAAACTTGTGTTTCAATTAAAGAATCACATTCTTCATCAAAATTTGGTTTAGTGGATTACTTTACAGATTGTTCAACCAGTATAGCTTTAAGTCAGTTTTCTTTGAACCGAGAATTAGCATCTTCTATGATTAAGATTCTTTGTGTACACTTATGTGTGACGTCGTGTTGTATGGTGACTCTTTGGGTTCGACTGTTCTCTTGCAGATGATAATTGCTTAGTTAGTTTGCAATCTTGTCCACAACTGAATATGATACACGAAAGTTGAGTTGTTATGATCGTTTAGCTATATATCCTGGTACTGGTGGTAACCACTAACCATTTGCATTCACTTGATATTGCATCCTTCAACTTTGTAACAGTTCGAGTGTCTACCTGCATTGTGCATTCATCTAAGCGTTGGGCATTGCACTTTACAGTAGCTCAGTTTCTCGTATTTGGTAATATGGAAACGAATTATTAATTATTTGATTAGTTTTTATAGTAGCTGCACTAAAAACAGCTGTAATTGCTTATCGATTTACACTATACTCTCAAGTTCTTACATAAACAGAATTTTCCGAACACTCATCAAATTATCACCAATTAATACTTATAATAATTTCATGTTGCCCATTTCCGATTTAACCCGGCCACAAGATTAAGTAGCCTCCGTTCCTCTTCACCTTTCTCCTCCCCATTCACAATCTTTAGCAAGAAGAGAAAAATAGCCTGGCAAGTGTAGTGGCATATTAAAAGTGAACCAATACCTGCATAATTAACTGTCCATCACATGTATGTTCAGAAAATGATGGTACAAAATTAATTAACACAATACAAAAAAAATGAAAAATCAACAAACCTGCTGAAACAAAAAAATTGAAATGATGAGTAATGCTAAATCATCTTACCAAATGTGCTTACATATATGTCTACCCATGCAATCATATAACATGTGTAGGGAACTATTTCTCTCTTAATATATACGAGTGTGTGTAGCCTTTAAAAAAAAAAAACGAGTGTGTGTACGTAAGCGTGCACAATATAAAGAGGTCCAATAGGAGTCCATAACCCATATGACATGCATTAAACCTGTTCCAAAAGTTTATTTCAATATCTAAAAACTTCAAATTTTATACTAATTCAGATACTCTACTAGATCAATGTATCAACTTTCATGTCCAATACAATGTTTTAAAAACCGGGTTGACCTGGCCGGTTGAACCGTGAACCGGTTCAGAGATCGGACCGGATGTGACCGGGTTTTTGTTTGTTTGAGAACCGGATTGAATCGTCGGTTTTTTGTTGACTCGGGTTAACCCGGTTTGATTAACCCGGTCGGGTCACGATTTTTTATAAAGAAAATATTTCAAAAACTTTTTTTTTATAAATATTTTTAAGTTTTAAAGATATATATTGAAGCAATGATTATTAGTGTTAGTAAAAATAAAGTCAAACTAATTTAAAATGTTCACTAATATTGTTTTGTTATAATCAATTATAAATTGTGAGTATAAATTAGTTATTTTTGCACATGTTTACGATAATATTATAAATATACAACTAAAAATTAAGGCTAGTGAGTAAAAAATAAATAGTACACATTAAAAATATAAAAAATACACATATATAAGGAACCGGTTGATCCGGCGGTTGAACCGTAAACCGATCGCTAGACCAAGTCAACTAAAAAACCGGGTTTTAAAACATTGATCGAATACAATCAACTAGAGTTTATTACCAACTCGTGTATGGTATTGGTAAATACTAAATAAGTAGGAGAACAAAGTTATCTTTTGTTGGGGAAGGAGGCATTTTTATGACTTTGACTTTTTGTCTCATTTGAGGATAAGGGTGAAAATGTAATTCGATATATGAAAATAATATTTGAATAAAAGTTAAAAGATGAAACTAATTTAAATCTGATTTAATTAATGTCTTGGATAAATATGAGAGTTATGATAGGTAAGAAGGATATTGATGTAATATCAAAATTTAGAAGGATATTAACGTAATATTCAATTTTTGAAAGGATATATGTGTAAATGCCCGTAGAACTGGTATGTATTCGCGCAAAACAGCGGCGAATATTTAATGATGATTTATAAAGCAAACAAATACATTTCTTATTAATTTCATATTCATATTTATTTAAAGGAGTAAAAAAGTTTATTGAAAATAAACCCGTTAAAAATAAATAAATAAAAACTAAAAGTTAATAACTTTATCGAAATAAATATTGAATTAAAGATGAGTAAAATATATCTAACAACTTGCTTTATATATTAAGTGATAAAGTCTTAAAATTCAGCTTTTCAAAAATTTGTTATAAAAGTTTTAAATGTTTTATAATATAGTAAGATAAGATAAGATATGATGTATTGTGTTCTACTATCCGTCTAACATTAAGCGTATTTAACGAACTTTTTTTTTTAAAAGTAAAAAATATATGAGAGAAATAATCGTACATATATATGTTCCATTAAAAATAAAAAAATATGTTAATTATGCGATAAATGTTTGAATTTTTAACAATTATAATAGTATAGATTCATGCATTTTGGTCTATTAAATACTTCTAGTAGCTGAATAAAATTATACATGAACATTTGCTGTTTTAATAATTGTAGCTATTAGAAAACCCATGAAATCACACGAAATTTAAAAAAATTACTTCATTAAAGAGTTACATGCGTGAATAAATAATCAAATAATAACGATCACAGATAAATTTAATTATGCTATGGATGAATACTAACAACAACTTAAAACGTGCATGTGTCATCTTATCCAACTAGTAGATATTTTTAATAGGCAAGGTATGCAGTCAAAATAAACACTCAAATTTGGTGAACACTCTAATTAGGAAAATTGTTCTTTCTTTATTGCTTAATTAGTTTAATAACCGTACGCACGAGTTTTTTTTTAGTTTTTTTAACAATAAATAGTAATTATACAAATAAGAACCCAATTTGTTATGTATTTTTTCACGTTTTTGTAACCAGTTCCCAACAAGTGTCTTTGAGTTCCTTTAGGTGGGATCGTTGTCATTTTTCTTATAATGTTACGGTTATACACAACTTCATTTACTATTTGCACCATGTTAGTTCAGGTCATATCATATGGGAAAGTCATCTTAGTTTGTTCATTATCCCAAAAGTTTGTTCATTATCAAGTCTTTACCTAGGTCTATTAGTTTTTTTCTTAAAAGGCCAATTTCAAACTAAACATATAAGTAAGGCTTCTAATTTTTTTTTTAATATCTTTAGATAAAGGAGAATGAGTAGAAAACATGGTAAAAACCTATACATTTAAGCTAAAAGAACCAAATAGGTACTATTACATGATAATGAGTTGTGCGAGCCCTAGTTGAAAACATATATATATATATATATATATATATATATATTCGTCTAAACATTTATAACCAAAAAATAAGAATCAAATAATCAGTAACAATGGCCTTTATAAAAATATAATTCCGCATGTTAACAACAAATAATGAAGAATCAAGATTTTCACCTTCACCGCATAATTGCTCAAAGCAAGTAACAATATGGCGAAGTAAAAAATGAGACTTTAGAAAATAGATTTCAAGTACTTTTGCAACAATTAAACAACGTATAAGGAGTACTTTCACCTGTATACCTGTCAACAAAAAACATCATTTCAACAATTAAACGGTTCAAATTATAAAAAGTGATAGATGTAACAGCGTTGAATCAACAATTCGAATGGATATCTTTTATATAATAAAAGAATTAAATTTTTTGAGTTTTTAGTGAAAAATAGAGGTTGTAAAAAAAATAATTGGACAATCAAAATCAAGCAATGTGATTGTCAAAAAAATCAAAATTGAATTCAGTTTAATCAAAATTAAAAAATTTGGTGGATGAATTTAATGAAAACACATAAAAATATATGTATCAAATTTGTGAAAGTAAAACTTAAAAAAGAAGAGGGGATTAATAAAACTTTAGTGATTGAATTTTAAATAAATTAGATGGACTTAAATGTAAAATTACATTTTTCGTATTTTTAGTAACTTTGGAAAATAAACAGAATACCCCTCAAACTTTATAACTTATATACTCTATATTTTAAAAAAAATAACATATATGTAATATCAAAAAATCAACAAATTACATAATTTTAAATATTCAAATAAAAACAGAAAATACTGTTTATTTTTATTTTGACAATTAACAAAGTCAAGCAATGCAATCTACGTAAATTATTATTAACACGAAATAGTATGATGGCGCTTAGAAGACCAAGACAAAAGGTTATCCCATAAAAATACACAATATCCAGAAGTTGAGCGCCTAGTAGACGGACAACCAGCCCCATCAACATTGGAGTACGCCACAAGAGAACCAATAGGGGATGAATATAGCTACAAAAACAAAATCCAATGTACCACGGACATAACGAAGCACACGCTTAATAGAAGTTAAATGAGGCTCCCAGGGGTCATGCATAAAAACACAAATCTGTTGCACAACATAAGAAATGTATGGGCGAGTGAAAGTGATGTACTGTAGACCACCTGTAATACTACGATAAAGTGTAGAATCTGAAACTGGATTCCCATCATAACCAAGTTTGGGCTCTGTATCAACTAGAGTCTGAGTAGGATTACAATTAAAAATATGTGCTTGCTCAGAAGCTCCATATCATACTTCCTTTGAGAGAGGAACATACATGTAGAATCACGGGTAACAGATATCCCCAACAAATAGTTAAAGGGTTCTAAGTCAGCCATATCAAACTCTCGATGTAAAGAAGAAATAATGTGATGCAACAATGATGTGGATGAAGCTGTCAGAACAATATCATCAACATAGATCAATAGATTAATGTGATGCAACAATGATGTTGGTATATAAATAACGAATAATCACATCGACTAGAAGAGAAACCAACTCGAAGAGCATAACCGCTACAACTGACAAACATGTCGGGGAAATCGAGGATCAACAAACCATGGTGATTGATACATATCAACAGTCTCTAATAAATCACCGTTAAGAAAGGCATTCTTAACATGAAGTTGATGAACGTGCCAACCACATGATAAAGTGAGGCTGAGAACTGTACGAATGGTAGTCGGTTTAACAACCGGATTAAACGTGTCACCACAATCAACACCAATCTGCTGACTACGTCCGTTAGCAACAAGACGAGCCTTATATCGGCTTAAAGATCCATTTTCATGATACGTATGTCTAAACAGCCACATAGATCGGACCATATTAACATTTGGTGACTTCAGAACAAGAACCCAAGTACCATTTTTAACTTATTATATTCATCATACATAGCATCACGCTAGTTAGAGTCGGATAGTGCAGTGGAAGGGGACTTTGGTAGAGGTGAGGCATGAGACGAATGAAAATTAAAACGTGTATTATGCTTAATAGTACCAGCTTGAGCACTATGACCATATGAGTCATAGTTGAGGGTGGTTAGGTTAATGTAGTTTGGTCGGGTGATGTAGTTGGGACAGTGGATGTAGTCGGGATGGTGGATGTATTTGGACCTGTAGTGGATTGGTGAGATGTAGATGGATTGGTAGTGGATTGATGGGATGCAATTTGGTTGGTGGGTGGTGTGGTTGATGTGGTTGTGGATGTTTGATTGTGTAAGTGAGTTTGAGCCATAGTAGAGGAGGTCATGTGATGTGTTGGAGAAGGTTGGGCCGTAGATAAAGTTGGGTTATATTAGGGTGATTGAGCTAGTTTGCTAAGAGTTGGTATAGGTTAAAGTGCGAGTAAGTGGTGGCGGGAAACTAAAGTCATAAGCGGGTGGGGTGATATGGAAAAGAGATTCGTAAGGGAATTGTTGTTCATCAAATGTGACGTGTCTAGATAGTATAATTTTGTTGGTCGACTAATCGAGATAACGGTAACCGCGATGGTAGGCGGGATATCCAAGAAAAATTCATGGTGTGGCTCTAGGGGCTAATTTATGGGGAGAATCAAGGTGCGGGTAGCGGAGGCAACGAAATGTACGAAGATGAGAATAATCAGGTATTTTGTTGAACAATTTTGTACATGGTATCTCATTATTTATGGCGGTTGAGGGAAGAAGGTTAAAGAGATAGAGGGTCATGTGAAGAGCCTCGACCCAGAATGTAGGCAGAAGGTGGGCTTGAAAAAGAAGAGTACGCATGGCATTGTTAATAGTTCTAATCATTCGCTCCGATTTCCCGTTTTGTTGAGAGGTTTGGGGGCAAGCAAAATGAAACTGAATACCATTTTTCTCAAAAAGGTGAAGAAGATTAGTGTTATTAAACTCACCACCATGGTCACATTGGAATGCTTTAATATCACACTTAAACTGTTTGTGACATAAGAACGAAAATGTATAAACTTTTGAAACACTTCAGATTTATGACGTAAAGGGTAAATCCACACATAATGAGAGAAGTAATCAAGAAACAACACATAATATTTAAAACCATTGTCAAAGACAATAGGAGATAATTAGAAACACAAGTATTCGAGCTAACAAACAGAAGTTTAGCATGTTTACCAAGTTAGTATGCATGAAAAATATGTGAGGACTTCTCTTTATTACACGAGATGAAATTGCGAGATATAAGAGAATGTAGCACTTATATCCTAGGATGTCCAAGACGTTGATGCCACGTGGTGGGACTAACAGAAAGTAATGCCCACTATAGATAGGAGGTGGCGTGGTAACCGGGTAAACGTCTCCTGAAATGTCACGTCTAAGGAGGATATAACGAGTCATGAAATCCTTTACCGAGAAACCAAATTCATCAACTTCAATAGTACATTTATTATCTCTAGTGAACTGGCGAGCAAAAATAAGGTTTTTAATTATGTTAGGATTGACGAGAACGTTACGAAGATACAATGGACGATTGAGAGTAGTCATGATGCTAAGGCCAGTGTTGGTGACGGGTATTGTTTTTCCGTCACCAACACGAACAAAGGGATATAAGCATGCGTTAAAAATAGTACTCGTATTTAAGTTACGATAATGTGAATTTAGATGAGAGAATGCACCTGTGTCCATATTCCACATAGGGTCCTCGATAGCCATAATAATAAATGCATTAGGGAGCAACGTCTCTGAGTTGGTGGTGGGCCAAGAATACCTGCGGATGAAATCAGGAAATTGAGTTGGGTCAGTTTTTGAAAGTTGTCACGTGAAACTTGTGACTGATGGTGGAAAACTTTATTTGAGCCATGAACAATTGTTTCCATACTCCTTTATTCGGACCATAAACCTTTGACTGATCATAAATATTGGCTGCGTTTCGTTTCCTTTGATCATGAATAAATTTACAACCGTAAAATATTATCATTAGTTTGAAAAATATAAATATTATATTACCTTTTCTTGTAATCATTGTAACCCTATTATATATACCACCAAATCTCACATACAACTCACGTCTCAACTCTCACTTTTCCTTTATTTATATTTCACCTATATCACACAGTGTATTATACTAGTCAAACTGAAAATAGTGTTGAAAGACGTTAATGGAGTTCTAAGCTGCATGCACTGTGGGTTAACTAGTGATGAGCTTCGCATAACTTCAGGGTCCATATTCCACAAGATAAAGAGGCATGAGTCTAGTTATAAGGTAAGATACTTATTTATACTTATGATTCAACTCGTATTAATTTGTTTGAAATGTTTTTTATATTTCATTCAAGATTTGTTGATAAGAGTCAAATTCGATTCTTTGTTACACAAAAGAAACATCTTTCAGGAAATATAATCATAAAATTCTCAATAAAAATCATAATCATTTGAGTTCATTTATTACAAAGTTGACGTCGTCATTGAGGTCGGAGATATGGGGATCATGTATCAAGACTATTGTTTACAAACTATTATTTAGCCTATTATTTTGCTAATTTTTATATTTCGGATATCCAAAATATTGACTAACAATTTTATATATCCAAATATCCAAATACCTGTATTTATATTTCAAAAACACGCTCCTTCCATGATATAGAAATCAAACTTTCAAACTTTTTAAGAAAATCATGCGCTCCCATCCGGTTAACTGGTTGGAAAAAGACCGGTTAGACCATTCCACCGAACCAATTTCCCTAAACTTTTACAAACCGTCGATTTGTAAAGGACCGAAACTGGTTAAAGTACAAACCGGTTATGACCGATTTTGGTCTTCTGTTCCGAAACCGTTTTTTAGCACCTCTAGCATGTGAGAACCCGTACTTTCCCAACATTATTTTATTCTTTTTATTTGTGCTTCTTGAATTTTTCCAACGTATTACGTTTTCTTGTATTGCTATATGTAAATTCTGAGATTTTTTTAATTATACTTTTTAAGTATTTTCTGATGATCGTTAAATACTTTGTATATGGAGTTATAAAATTTTTATTTTATTTTTCCATATTTTATTTAAATCAAAGTTTTTGATTTAAAATCACCCGCGTGCGTTTTACAACGAGTTTATTCAAATCAACGTACAACGAGAATTCCTAGTGATCGCGATACCGACGGATGCCCAAAATATTACATTTATTTATCGATTGTTTCGATAATTAATATTTTCGATGATGTCGTTTTAATTACGTATTAAGTCGTGTCGAGAAATCGTATAATCATTTTTATGATGCATTGTAACTTTTGAAAAGTATTTTTACGAAACCCGAGCCCCGTAAATATTTTCAATATTTATCAATAACCATTTTCTACCCTTTAAAACTTTTAATTGTTTTTAGGTCCACAAGTTTCAAAATTGGTAACTTAGGTCCCTCCACTTAAACTACCATATAAAACCTATTTTCTTTCCATTTTCTCACACACATAACTATTTTATAAAAATCAAACACCAACTCTCTCCCCCACCCTCCCCTTGCCGTGACTTCACCACCACAAATAGGCCTAACCACAAACCACCATCATCCACCTTGATTTAACAAAAACTAAAATTAGACCCATTCCTAGAATTTTCTTGCGATTCTAATGATATCAAATTTGTACACATGCATCAAGTTTTCACAAAGTTAGGATTTCATGGTGGATTAATGTTTAAATCATCTTGCATGCATTGTTTTTGGTAAGATCATCATATTTTAATCCTTAAAAGTCCTTTTTAATCTTTGATTTTGTTATTTTATATGCAAGTATTTTTAGGAGTGTTTGGATGATGGGTATGATAGTATGATGATTCTATAGGTATAGGAATGAGTGGTGTTGCTTGGAAAATTGATTTGACTTGTTTTCTAAAAAGCTAATATGGGACAGCAGCTTTAAACAGATTGTTTCGTGGGTTTAAGGTCTGAGAAAGGCTAAGATTAATTAATATTATTGTTGAGTTTTCCGATACGGTCGTTTTGGTATAAGATAGAGCTTCTAAGTCATTACGAGTCAAAAGTTATGCTAGTTTTAGTTTTCGTGTACCGGGAGACGCAAGTCGGCACAATCCGAAATTGTGGCTGATTTTGGGTCGACCCTCGGGGACTTTAGGCTTGGTTAGATAGTTGATACTACTGATTTTCAAAGTTTACAAACTGAGTTTGATGAGTATAGTAGTGGTTTCAAAAGACGGATTGTCGAGTTAGTACTTTTAAAGTGGTCCAAACGGTTTTACAAAACAAGTGCACAAATCTGTCCCAAATTTGGAGTCGAGTAAAGTGTCGAGCTGATGGATTTTAAAGTGTGAACTTTGGCTCAAATTTTGGTGAGGTCTTATACAGGTTATAAGTGACCTTGACACCAATTTTCATCTAAAACGGACAAGTCTAGATTGGGTAGATCGGTGTGTACATTCGGGGTGCACTTGCTGATTTTTATTTTGGACACGTGATTCAATGTTTGTGTTACGTGAGTTTGAGTATTCATCATCGGACATGATGACTTACTCAAGTGCTTAGTCATTGTATAAGTGACTTAGCTACTGGTCCAAATAAGGTTAAAGGATAGTTTGTCTTGTGTTGACTTGGCGTCGTATAACGAGTCATTTTCAAGTGTTCAAGTGTTTTAACGTGTAGTGTTGGAATAAATGGTTAGTATGAATTCATTTGGTTCGTGTCAATGGTTTTGAAACATGAATACTTTGAAAACATTTGAGTCATATTATATTTGGTACATATTGATATTCGAGTTCGAGTCTTAACGCGTGCCTTATTTTGCTAGGTTGCGGTTTCGTGTTTCCTTGGGCATCCATATCGTCGGTGATCGTCTACCACTACCGTTTCTACTCAGTTGCTGAGTACCGTGATTCACATACCTCGTGGCTAAGGTGAGTTCATAGCCCCTTTTTACTTGTACGTGGTTTCTAAACACGGGGTGAGATTTTACATGGTGGAACACAACCATTAAAAACTGTATGCTATCCAGAACATGTATGATTTTCAGGTTTTCGATATTATTATTGCTTTTAGTCTAGCCTTAAGTTTCCTCTCCCGATCATGAACCGTTAATTATCCGGTGTGCATTACGCGAAGCGCGAATGTTGTGGGTGGATCCATCGGGATTGACTATCCCCGTCCCGATTACCTTGACGCACTAATATTCGTTTATACTTGAGTATTTAGGCTGAATACTCCCTAGAGGAACTTACACTGAGTTAAACTTTAGTTCATGAACTAAATAGCAATAATAATGACTTTGGACTATGGTTGACGTATATAACCATACTCCATACTACTTGTTTTATAAATGAATGCTTGTGTTCCACATCCTTATTGTTAAACCTATGAATATCACTTAACTTTGTGTTGACGATTTTACATGTTTAATCTCAGGTATTATTACTTAGCTTTGCTTGGATGGGAGCCCGCAAGAGATTATCGCAGCTTGGAGATTTCTGTGATGCTTTTGAAAGATTTGTTTTATATAAACTATCAGAAGTTTATTCAGTCTTTTGGGCAACTTATTGTTATAAATCGAGACGAAATAATATAATTTTCCGCTTTTAAAACTCTGGGACCTATGTTTAAAAAAAACTCTGACCTTTTTAAGATGTAATGTACATGTTTTTATTTCGTCAGCTTTGTATGAACTGTAATTCATTGTTTCTTGTACTATGACGTGTTACCCCCTCGTTGCCTAGTTGTTCCATGTCAGATTTGGGGGTCTCACATAGCAAAAGTTGCTCAAAATTTACTTTTTCTTTTCAATATTTTGGTAAAAGCCACATTTTAGTTCGCTACGACAATTTTGAAACAATTTCGGAGTGGATTTATGTCCAGTGTTAGTACTTCTCGTTCGGATGTTAGTTATACTTCGATTATTGAGGAAATTTATAAGATTGAAAAGAAAATTGTTTAAGGGAAAGTTACTCTTTTGGATGATCAATGGAACCCAGTTCCTAAGAAAAGGTGTGGTATTTGAGGCGAGCTTAATGCGGTGGATTTAGTTGAACCTGTGGATAATGATATGACAATTCTTTTGGCTTCTAATACGTCAGATATGAGATATTGGACTAATTGTTTGTGGGAACAATGGAAATATTTTTACAAGAAGGTTGTTGATGACTATAACCCATATGTTGATGTTATATATGATAATTAGGATATATCGGTGGTGTCTAGTATATTGCTCATAATTTTGGAATCAGAGTGCGTGGAACCAAGAAACTTTAGTTTTGTTTATGTTCAGTGTGACTTTGTAATAATTTTCTATGTTTCTTCATCGTTGGAAGTTGTTTGCTTATGTAACGAACATAGATATAGGATTCATTTACATTTTTTGTATTTAAGTGTTTTTTAATTTTTTTTTTTTTAATATTTAAAGAAGTTTATGGTTGTAAGCTGTAACTCTATAAACAGTTTATAAATTTAGAATATAAAGATAACATGATACCAAGTAGAAGAGTCTTACTATAATATATGGGTTGGCAAATGTTACAAATTTCACATAATATGTCAGAAAACATAAAATGTGTGAGCTAATGCATGTAATATAAAAACTAAAACTAATGATAAAATATATATCAGTCTCAACGTATCATTTAGTATTATGAAATCGTACGTTAGTACTAAATATCAAGCAATTGACAAAGTAAAAATCTTAATTGTCTTTCTTAATGACATCACTAGTTTAAAACTTGTACCTAATGCAAGAGTTGCTCAAAATTTATCTTTCTTTTTAGTATCTCTGGTAAAAGTCACTTTTTAGTTCACTACAACAATTGTCATAGACCTATATAGTTTATTTATGCACGATTAGAATTATTAGAAGTAAAGAGAGTCGGCTTTACACCAATTGGACACATTTACTGATGGATAGAGTATACGCATTTATATAGCATATGTCATCTCAACTAATGTAACGTTTTTATTGTATCCAAAATAACTATTAACCTAGTATGTACCTTACTGCAAGAATCATTTCCAAAATTAAATAAGTACGTACTTTTACTTACATTTACATGTGAGATATGATGGTAACATATACCATATAAAAACAACATGAAAACATTCCAAAATCAATGATATAATTTGTGTATTAGGCTTTATATAGGATAAGTCATCTCAACTAAGCTTAAAAAAAAAAAAACACACACACAGTTCCAAAAAGAACAAAAAACACACACACACACAGCCTCACTAACTCTCACATTTTTTTATGTTTATCTTGTACTCAGTGAAAATGGTGTTGACTGTTAACAATGTTCATATATGTATCCACTGTGGGGTTACTAATGATGGACTTTACCACAAGAAAGGAGGATCTGCATGCTATCGGATGGTGAAGCATGAGAACGGTTGTACGGTACGTACTTACACAAACTTAGCGAAGTATAAACATAAAGCTATCATCATCCGGTTAGTGTTAGATTAATATTTATAACTTTTTTGTGTAAAATTAGGATTTATTCATATGGAATTGTGTTACTATTGTTACATTTTTAGTAAAACTAAAGTAAGAAAATGATTAGATACGTTTATATAGAATATCGTGTGTATAGAATAAAAACCCGATATATAATGTGGTAAGTAAATTGTTTTGTATAGAATATCGTTTGCATAGAATAAAAACCCGATCTATAGTTGTGTAGTATCAAAGATCTTACTAATATTGTTTGCATGAGAGCATCTAGAATCCTTAACCATTCAACAAATCCGATAATCATAGTTCCAACTAATGTAACGTTTTTTTC
The DNA here is from genome assembly GCA_025667525.1 of Glebionis coronaria. Lineage (NCBI taxonomy): Eukaryota > Viridiplantae > Streptophyta > Magnoliopsida > Asterales > Asteraceae > Glebionis > Glebionis coronaria. The sequence goes on from CM046880.1 coordinate 596,073,692, forward strand.
TTCTTTCGGAGAAAGTCAAGTTTTTTTATCTATAAGCTTTGTCGTAGCTTTGTTCTTTCATCTTCGAGTGATTCTATTTCCTACCAGTTGTGGGCAATTTGTTTACGAAGAGTACATTTTATCCAAATTATGTAAATACTTCTTAATCTAAAATTTTGGGCACTCGTCAATACAAAACTTTTATTCAAAATTTCAGATATCCGAAATGTAAAATTTAGCTTATATAATGGGTATAACATAAAAGCGTCATCACAATATTCAGATATCCAAATTCATGATATGTAATATCTTGTTATTGACAAGTGATTTAAATTGTTTAAATTAATAAAAAAATTATTGTTAAAAATTTCCTATTTTAGCCAACAAAAATTCGTGAGATGACTCTTATAATAACTGCCTAAATTCGCGTGATAATTTTTTGTGAAAGATATTTTAAACTTCTTGTAAAAGATATGACATTTAATGAAAAAACAGAAAATATAACAGCAAAAAACCATGAGCTAGAAAAACCAAGCAAATCTTTTGGTTCAACCAAACTTTTGATTATATATAAAAACTGCCTGAGATCGCGTCATGCTCAACCATAATCAAAACGTCTATACTTGTAAAAAAGATTACGTACACTTGATTACTTAGTGTTCTTGGTCTGCCCCTGCTTGTGCCACCCTCACATTTTCTTTATTTTCATCATCACATTATGCTAGCCCTAGCCATGAATAGAAATATGGTGAAAAGAAACAACGACAATGTTTTGCAGTGTAAACGTTGTGGGATAATTCTTGCCATGAACTCGACATAAAAGAAGGTTTTTTTATAAGATGATGCAACATAAGGATAATTGTCAAGTGAGTCATACTCTTACTATATATAAGTATATTTTATGACTTTTTTTAAAAGGTAAAAAAAGAAAATGTGTTATTGATATTAATGGTGGATTATATATATTTTGAGGTTGGAGATGATATAGTCAAAAAGTTCCATTCACATAAAAACTACCTACTTACAATTTGTTTCTAACATTGGGTAGTAAAATTGTGTTCATAATATTAATGGTTGAATTGTATATTATCAGAAGTCAGACTAACTATGAGATATTAGAGATTTTATTTACGTTAAATTATTTATTTAGTAACTGTAAAAAAAACTTAACATGTATATATTTGGCACGCTAAATTAAAAGCTGGTTTGACAACTTTTAGCATTTATCGTCCCCAAATGTTAGTTGAAGAAGCAATTAGCTAGCCTTTAGCTCATTCGGCAAACACTTGCTACATTGTCAAACATTCGCTACTGCAAATTGCTAGTGTATTAGGTAGTATTAACAACTACTAACTACAGCTAAAAGTAAAAAAAAAACAATCTACTTATATTTAAAAATTCTACTGAATTGATCTAATTTAATACATCTTATCATAAACTTTTTAACACCATAATAACTACATGCTATCTTTAACCCGATTAACTGAACTCAAAAGATATCATTTCCAATCCCAAACTCACAATAACGATGGCGCTCGTCCCGTCGTTATTCTTCTCTGAAAAAATTTCAAGATTCGTCCCTATGGTTTACCCAAAATATCAAGTTTCGTCCCTATCTCAAAATAAGTGCAAGAATCGTCCTTATTTTTGAAACTATGATCGAATTTGGTCCCTATTTTAGATGAAGGTTAATTTTCTCTGTTAACTTTTGAACATATGGTGGTATTTTGGTCCTTTACTATTTTTAGACACATTAAATACAAACACCTACCTCATCTGAACACGTCACCCCCTCCCATCTATCATCTACCCACCACCGTCACAAAAAAAAACAATCACATTTTTCTCCTTCACTTTCCCAATTTCCCAATCCCAAAAACCTCCTAAAAATATAAAATCTCAAATGCAAAAAAGATCATCATCATCATCTTCTTTCCATCAATGAAAATTATAAACCTTAAGCCACTAAGAAAAAAAACATGGATTCTGCCACTAATCTTAACCTCGTCACTAATCCTCATCATTCTGTCACTCATTTTCACATCTAAACAAAACTCATTTCACCAAACATACTCAAACTCAAAACCCCATAACCGCATTCCTCTTTTTGTCGAATCAAAGATAAAAAAAGGTCGTATTCTATTCTAACAAAAACCAAATCTATTCCCCCACCCCACCGTCACTTTCATTCATCAAATACACACATAGATGTCACGAAAGAAATCACTGAATATCACCATACCAAAACCCGCATCACAAATATCTTCACAAAAAAATAGATCGAAACCCTCGTACATTAACAAACCCTAAAATCGAATCGAATATAAAGATCAAATTCATCCGAGAAGAAAAAGCTGTTGTTGTTGCTCAAGAAGATACAAGTGAATGTCGTGTGACTTTGGCAAATTGTCTTGAGTTGTAATCCAAAAGATTACAAAAACCCGCATAAGATCCCGAGCTGATCTTGGCACAAAACTCAAGTCAACAAGCCCTTCAATCGATTTGACTTTCTGCTCCTTCATAATCAACCGAATTTTGTATAACCAGATCACAAATTCTTAACTTTATTCTTTAATAGAGATGATTTAGTGACAACAGCGAAGATAATCAGAGGTGTGATGGGTGACCAAGTTTAAGGGTGGGTGGTGTGAGATTAGAGAAACTAGAAAGAGATGCAACTCATTTGTTTGTTTGTGTGTGTGTGTGAAACGGATGAGTTTTTAGTAAAATGAGTACTTGGATATCTCAAAAACCTAAATGAAGGATGTTTGGTGTAAACCATCGAACATTTACAAAACTCAGATGAAGAGCCACAAAGCTATCATCACAACCTTTACGAAATAACAAGGAAATGAGTATTTGAATAGCCACGTGTAAAATAACAAGGAAATTTATTTAATAAGGAAATGAGTAGTGGACCAAAATACCATTCAACTCCCAAAAGTTAACAGAGAAAATTAACCTCCATCCAAAATAAGATTGTTACACTTATTTTGAGATAAGGACGAAACTTGAAATTGATGAAATTCGCTAGAAACAAATTCGTAAACCCACGTGGGTGGGTTTGTAAACTGATTCCTAATCCCATACCCATCATCATTCTCTATAAACCAAACACCCCCGAACGCAGCAGGTATAAGTAGTCTGCCCCATTTACAACAGAAACACATAGTAATAATTAAAAAAAAAAAAAAAACTAATTAGAAGGAAAATGTGGCGAATATGGTCGAAAATAACGGCAATGATGAGAAACAGGACGTTTATCGGAGCCGATAAAACCGGAAACCAGTATTATGTCCGTACCGAACTCATCGACGGTATCAGTAAGTACGCCTTCACTTTCATTTCTCATATCATTTTAATTTATTTTTCTATATATGATCTGTTAGTTATAATTAAGTTTAGTTAGTTAGCTTTTACGAGTGTTTGAGGATACGAGAATCGAAAACCGGACTTTAAGCGTATGTTTGGGGAACATAGCTGTAGCATTAGCAGGAAGCATCAGTAGCTGTTTGTTTTGACAAAGCGTTTGTTTTGAGGATATGAGAATCGGAAAATGAACTTTAGGATAAACCGCGCGCGTTGAGCTACTCGTATTAGATTTTTGCATATTAGAAGTGAAACTAGATACTTAGGATCAGTTAGTTAGTTTGTTAGTTTGTTAGTTAGTTAGTTTGTTAGTTTGTTAGTTAGTTAGTTTGTTAGTTTGTTAGTTTGTTAGTTTGTTAGTTTGTTAGTTTGTTAGTTTGTTAGTTTGTATGAGTGTTTGAGGATGCGAGAATCGAAAACCGGACATTAGGATAAGCCACGTTGAGCTAGTAACATAAGCTTTTTGTAGAAGCGAAACTAGATAGTTAGGATCAGTCAGTTAGTTTGTATGAGTGTTAGAGGATACGAGAATCGAAAACCGGACTTTAGCATAAGCCGCGCGTTGAGTTAGTCATATAAGTTCTTTGCATTTAACAGGTGAAAGTTAGGTTCAATTAGTTAGTCAGTTAATTGGTGTGAGTGTTTGAGGATACGAGAATCAGAAACCGGACTTTAGGATAAGTCACGCGCGTTGAGCTACTCATATAAGTTTTTTGCATATTAGAAGTGAAACTAGATACTTAGGATCAGTTAGTTAGTTAGTTGGTTTTTACGAGTGTTTGAGGATACAAGAATCGAAAACTGGACTTTAGGATAAGTTGCGCGCGTTGAGCTACTCATATAAGTTTTTTTTATATAACAAGTGAAACTAGATACTTAGGATCCGTTAGTTAGTTAGTTTTTACGAGTGTTTGAGGATGCGAGAATCGAAAACCGGACTTTAATTAAGCGTATGTTTGGCCAAGATAGCTGTAGCATTAGCAGTAAGCACCAGTAGCCGTTTTGTTTTGAGAAAGCATTTGTACTAATCCTTAATTAAGGATATGAGTGGTTGAATCATCTGTTAATTATGAGAACCGGAAAATGAACTTTAGGATACGTGAGATGCCACCGGTTTAGTGGACTCTCGCGCGTGTTGAGCCACTTATTTGCGTATAATAACTAAACAAATCGCTTGCCATTTGTCAAACAGTATCTTTCCTTTAGAGCGTATGTATAATATGTCAGTGCCTTCACTTTTCATTTCTCGTCTCATTTTAGTTAGTTTGTATGTGTTAGAGGATACGAGAATCCAAAAAAACAGACATTAGGATAAGTGAGAGGTGGGCTTGCGCGCGTTGAGCTAGTCATTTAAGTTTTTTGCATAGAATAAGTGAAACTTGATAGTCAGGATCAGTTAGTTAGTTAGTTTGTTTGTATCAGTCTAGAAAATTGAGAATCGAAACCGGACTTTAGGATAAGTGAGATGCCGCTGTTTTGGTGGACTCTCGCGCATCGAGCTCGTCATTTGGGTAAAATAAGTGAAACTAGATAGTTAGGAAACAGTATCAGTAAGTCAGTGCCTTCACTTTTCATTTCTCATCTTGATAAATTAATTAGTACTAACATGATCTGTTATATTTGAAGTTATACATAAGTCTAGTTAGTTAGTTTTTATGAGTGTTAGAGGATACGAGAATCAGAAAACGGACTTTAGGATACGTGAAAGGTGGACTAGCCCCCGTTCAGCTAGTAATTTAAGTTTTTTTTGCATAAAATAAGTGAAACTTGATATTTAGGATCAGTTAGTTAGTTAGTTAGCATCAGCTGGTTAGTTAGTTTCTATATTGAGGATCGAAAACCGGACTTTAGGATAAGTGAGATGCAGCCGGTTTGGTGGACTCTCGCCCGTTAAGCTAGTTATTTAAGTATAATAAGTGAAATTAGATACTTACGATCAATCCACTGCCATTTGTCAAACAGTAGTATCTTCTAAATTAGATTGTATGACTATTAGAAAATTGTGAATGGAAAACCGGACTAGGGTATGTTTGGCGAAGATAGCGCTTGCAAGAAGCAGTGAGCAGTAGCAATAGATAGCAGGAAGCAGTGGGTGTTTGTTTTGATAGAGAGTTTGGTAACTTAGCCGTATAATCACAAGTAACAAGTGGAAACACTAGTAGCTCGTAAATGCTACTAGAAGTAGCGTTTTGATTTGGAGCGCTAAAAGAAAGTAGGAATGCTGGTTGCTTGTTTCCAAACAAGCATTTTTGTACAAAACACTAACCACTAGTTGCTAGTTGCTTTAAGACGCTCGTTAACGCTTGCTGCCAAACATATCTTAATCCTCCTAATTGCTCTGCCGGAAAACATAATGAAAGTTAGCTAATCTGTATGAGTGTCGAAAACCGGAGTGTGGGTATCTATTTTCTCAACGTGGGGCAATTAAGCTAAAGTTTTAAGCCACAGCTTTAGTTTAGCTCTGTTTATTGCTAGTGCGAAATGACATTGAAAATAATTAGAAGTTTGGTTCTGTTACTGAATTACAATTTTAGCAACAAAATCTGCCAAGTTTGTACATGGCGTTTTCTTAGAGCTAACTTTTTACTTGTACACAGGCTTTACTCCCTCGAGGAATCATTGGAAATGCTAGAGGAATATTTCATGTTGCCCAACCTCGTAAGGTTCTGGCCACCTTTAGTTCGTATTTGCAGGAAAGCTTTTTTGCGTGTCCCTATTTTGTTCTTCCTATGGAATATTCAACAATCATGCATCTCTAAAATGTTAACACTGATACACATTAAAAATAGCCAGAACTGTTGCATTGTATGTGATATGCTGATCACAAGTTTTCCTAATATCGTATAAGTTCATGTAATAAAATCGCGATTGCAGTAGAATATAACGTATCCGCCAAGTTTACCAATCTTTGTTACAGTTATTTACACCAGTGCCTAGATTTGTGAATTGTCATAACTTATTAACAAATGCCACCTTAGTTTTTTTTGGAAAGATTCCAAGGGGTTTACAGTATTACACCTCTTTGTCTATTGGCAGTAAATTGGTGGTATTTTTGTTTCTTAATGGGTTTGAAAGAAAGGTGAGCAAACTTACGTTTAATGATTCTATCTGGTTAATATGTTAGGACTGTTTTTATTTTAAGGTTAAAGATTTGTAAACCCGTCTTCTTGGCGGGTTATAATTCTGTGGGTTATATACCCATTTTAATCCTAAACCTGAACCCATTCCAAGTCTAATCCTAACCCACCTACCAAACAGTTGTAGTCACTTGCAATGTCAGTCCACCATTTCCATCAAATCATAAACCCATCAAACAAACACTCGCACAAAGTATTGGCAAAACATTGACATGTTTTTTGTTTTTTCTTTTCTTAGGGACTTGTTGCCAGTTATTCGTTATGCTGAAAAGATGAACTTTGCTGAGATAGAGAAAGAGATTAACACTCTTGCTAAGAAGGCACTTAATGGAACCATTTCCATCGATGAGATAGCAGGAGGCTCGTTTACAATTTCTAATGGTGGTGTTTATGGAAGCCTTTTGATCACTCCCATCATCAATCCTCCTCAGGTACACATTCTCTATTAAGGTGGAATTTATGACCCATTTACTTGTGAATGGGTCAATTTGGGCTCCAGTTCTTATACACCAATAAGTGAAATAAACTAGCTTAAACGGGAAATATTTTTTTTAGCCGGAAGTGTTTTGTGGTTGAACCAACGTGCCAGGGCGGGATCGGGTATTGTTATTGTATCATCATGTTTGTAATATATTAGTGCACTCATTAACGTATGTATGGTATGACAGTCTGCAAGTTTGGGTATGCATCCAATTGTGAGCCGCCCAATGGTGGTTGGGGGCAGCATAGTCCCGAGACCCATGATGTACATCTCTCTGACCTATGACCATCGGCTAATTGATGGACAAGAGGCTGTGTTTTTCCTTCGCCGAATTAAAGACGTGGTTGAGGATCCAAGGAGGTTGCTTCTCGACATCTAAACACCACAAAGTCTGATTTTACCTCATTCATACCGAATCAACCAGAATAATAGTCATCCTGGCTAAAATTTTGTACGCTTTGCTGTGATATCATGGCTATCCACATTTATATTTGATTTAAGAACTGTTATTAGTAATATCGATATTGTTTTTCACTGCTTAAGCCATGTATACTATGCTGTAGATGGTTTGAGCTTATGCGAGACTCATAAGTACACTTCGTTGTTTTGTGGAGTGCGACAAATGGTCGTGCGAGGGGTCGTTTTTCGTTTGGTAGACTGATTCACTCAGTTCCCGCGTCGGGTCGACCTAGTAAACAATCGGTCGACCAAGTTGGTAAAGCAACGAATGCGCCATGCCTTACAGAAACACATTGCCATGTTGATTAGACAATGTTAAAAAGATTATTTTTAACAATACGCTAATAATGACTTTTACTTTTGTTTCTTAATTCATCTTGTAAACAGTGGCGGACTTTTAACATTTATTTTAAGAGGGTCGAGTTAGTTTCCACATACCAAAATAAAAACGAACAATAACTTTTAAACGAAATGAATAACATTTATATTACTCGTCACAATTTTTAAGAAGGCCGGAGCCCTCCCAAATTTTCACAGATCCGCCCCTGTTTGTAAATACTGAACAAAAATGTTTAAAGAAATTACAAACTAGAGTATTTTTTTTTATCCAAGAAACTATTGGTTATTGGAGTATGATTTACTCCATTGCTTCAAGAAATTGACATTTATCTTTAGTGGCATACTGACATGTATTTGTAGTTTTGTACAATAGGAGAACTAAAGAAAGTAATATTGTGACATTCGGGGTGTCAATTTTCGATATAAAGAGAATAAAGTACTGTTTTTTTTAAAGGCAACAAGATTTTATTAAACCACCCAAGAAACAAGAATACAACATACTTGTTGTACTTTACAAGTTAATCATTGTATCTTCAAACCATCTTGTCACAAAAAAAGCTAAGTTTTGTTTAAGCATTTTGTTTTTCCGTTAAGCATTATATTTTTCTTTAAGTATTTTGGTAAAAATCAAGTTTGCAATTTGGTAAATCAATTGTCATATATCTATAGTTTGTTTAAACCGAAATAGTCGAGTTTGGCCCCGTTTGATACGGTTTGGGTTAGCATTCGGTCCTATCTTATTAGGCATAATCGACTGGTTTTCTAAGACCGAATCAGACCAACCGGACCGAAAATCGAATGTGTCAAAACCATGGACCGAGGATCGAACCGAAATGATCTCGCTCGATCCGGTGTTGATCCGGTCCGTTCTCCAATCCAAAATACTTGCCCCTTAGGTAGTAGCAACCATGGTTCTAAATAGCGCGCTATAACGCGCGTTATAGCGGGCTATAGCGTTAAGTGTGGCCTTCACGTTACGAAATAAACTAAAGCGTCTTCTCTAGGCGTAGCATGCTAAAAAGCGGAATAAAACATGATATATCGTGCTATAGCGCGTGGCGTGACGCTTTTTCTTGAATATTTTTGCATATTTTGAGGAATTTGGCTTGTTTTCTAGTTTTGAGCTATTTACTAGACTTGGGTTTAGTAATTTTAATATGAAAATAAATTTTTGAGTAACTTTTTTTTTGAACGACAGCTTTTATTAAAACTAGCAAGACGCTAGAGAAATTACAAAGATAAACCCACTAAAGGGTTTTGAATCCAGTTGTTCCATGAAATGGAAAGCAACTCACATCTAGACGAATACCAATTAAACGAGAAATCAACAATATTATCAAATATCATACTGCGTTTAGGAGGATTGGGACCAAAAATCAACTCGTTACGAAATCTCCACAAGGACCATAGGGTAGTACCACAAATGACGTCCACAATAAGTCTCTTGTTTTGCGGCATATACAGACCATCAATCCATGTAAATAAGTCTTTCAGACTCAAAATAGAAGGAGAAGTAAGATCTACCCACTTGAAAACACACGAAGCCAGACGCTGGAGGCTAGCGAGCAGGCCCAAAACATATGGATACTAGTATCAATCCCTTGATCACAATCCGGACAGTTCAGCGAACTCACATATATTCCTTTACGGCTTAAATTCCACCTAGAAGGGAGACGATCACGAAGAGTCCTCCAAATGAATATGTTAATCTTTTTTGGAAGAAGCTTGTTCCATCTAGTTTTAGGTCCGTTATCAGGATGAAGACCCCTATCATCGCGCACTTTTAACCGAGAAGGAAGACGTATCAACAGTCCAAACTCAAGTATCCTCTGAATCTATGAGAGTAATAGTAGAAAGGTAGCTCTGTAGGTGAGGAACAGGGTAAATGATGAGAATGAAGACATGGATGTAGTCGTGGTTGTTGCTAATGACAATGAAGGTCTTGCTGCTGCTGCTGCTGATGATGATGATGAATCTGTTGCTACAGATAATGAAGGTGTTTCTGATGATGATGATGATGATGATGATGATGATGATGATGATGATGAAGGTTTTGCTTCTGAGAATGAAGGAGTTGATGATGATGATGATGAAGGTATTGCTGCTGCTACTGACATTAATGAAGAGGATTCCGTCACCTATGGGTTTAACTTCTGAACATGCTTTGCTGCTTTAGTTTTATCATGTATTAAGACAATTATGGATAATATTTGTGTGGGTTCAGACATGCATGTTGATCGTAGATTAACATTAGACAACCTCAATAATTATGATAATTCTAATATGTTGAAGCTTCTGTTATGATATTAATCTGTGTTTTGAATATAATGTGTTAATATGGACTTAACAGTTTTAGCATTATGTTAGTACTTAGTAGTGATAAATAAAATTGGTTATGATGATTTTTCTAACAAGACTAATCTATTTTATTATTAAAACCTCTCTTATAAAAGTATTTATTTACTTTTGCTGGTAGTACAAGAGAGAGTATTGAATGAAACATGTTGATGTGTAAAAAGCTTTTAGAACATGAAAATTTGAAAGGTGACTTCTTCCATTCCCTCTAATCTTTTACCAAGGTTTCAAGCCGAACATTCTCAAGCTCTACCTCAACTTGACAACATATGCCTCGAAACTCGACTAGAGCTCGATCGATCTTTATACTTCTAGCTCGAGATCAACTTGGCGCGCTATAATAACTTAAAACTCAGAAACTTTACTTGAGTCTTAATATCGAGCTCAATAAATATCGACTTTTATTTAGGTCGACTCAACTTTGTTTTGTATACATTTTACTTTACTTGAGACATGAACTCGAAACTAGGAGCGAGCATTTTGGACCATCTACTGGATCTGAATGAACTGATCCGTACAATTTCGATCTAGTCCGAGGTTTTGGGCATTTCAGTCTTCGATCCGGTCTAGTCCGATTCAGTCTTATCAAAAGCCTTACAATTATTATCGGATCGGACCGACGCGGATCGAACCAGACCATTTCGGTCCGGTCTCAGATAAGGGTTTGGACCATTTAGGTCCTCGGTCTGATCCGATCTTGATCGGTCCAAGCCAAATGGTCAGCTCTACTCGAAACCATTCAATTAATCAGATAAAAGTGTTGTGGTAGATTGCGAATATTTCATCGTGAAGACGTTGTAGAATAAGGCTTGAATTTACACTTATTAACTTGAAGGCTTGGTAGTTTTACTAGATACTTACCATTCTGGTCACGTAATACAAGTATTGCAAAAATCGTTTCAGATGTTTGATTAGATGTTAGGCTCTTATTGACTGCTTTGACTTTCAATAATCGTCCTTGTTAATTGTTTTGTGTAACTTATTCGTTATACACAAGTTTTTATTAAAGAGTACAGTAGACACTCTAAACCTCCAAGATAGATGTCTAAGAAACCGAAAACTTCAAGCTAGCTACAAGAAGTATCTAAGAACTCGCCACACTAATATCTTACGAACACAATACACTTTTGTGTAACTTATTCGTTAATCGCATGGTGCGTGACAACAACTTGTGTCGAGTGACGTCGAAGTTGAAAGTTACCCGCTCAGAAAGACGGGGATTTTTCAATTGGGTCACTTTTGATTGTAACTACGCAACATTAAAAAAAATGAAATATTTGATTTACCGTTGTATTTAGAGCAATTCAGTAGTTTTAAGAAGCTGTACCAACAAATATGGACTTCAAATTAATAACAAGAGGAGGAATATTGTATATATTTAGAAAGTGTAGGCCACCTGCAGCCCTAACACTAGTCACATTGATTCATTCTACAGAGTTGAACAAAAGTACAGATTTGGTCGATATTCTTTAATTAAATCCACAAAAATGTTTCAATGCTTAATTATGAGCTTATTTCCAACACTTCTAAATTAACTTCGAATTATGGAGTTGCATTGCATGCATATGGTCAAATTAAACAACCTAATCAACTTTCAAAAATCAAAACGTGAGAGCAAAGTTGATGCAAATATGGCTTCGAAGTTGTCATTTTCGTGTAAAAAAATCTGAAACATTAAATCTTTACTTTTCACCGTTAACTTCCGATATCTCCCCCACGTGCCATGCACGTGAGAGCGTTTTCGTCCTTTTCAATCGGCTCAATCACGTCAGCCCCTCCTCCACCTTTCCTTCCGCGAAACTTCTCGCCGAAACAATTTCCCCAACATCTTAGATCATACACGTGTGCCTAGTATACGTTATGCGCAAAAAAAACCATGGTTTCCAAAACAAGTAAGAGTGATATGATTTCATCCCCAATCGTATCAATCGAGCACACACTCAATAAATTATTAGAAATAGTTGCACCAGCCTTTGGTGTTAAACGAGAAGAGAATGCACAAACACACATCTTAATACTGCTTGTGATTAGTTTTTTTTTACTATAAATGGTTTTATAGTTTTTGTACATGTTTACAACATATATATACTGAGTTGAATCTAGTTAATGTCGTAATTATAGACGTTTATGTGTTTATACTGGTTGTTGATGTTTTGCTTATTTACGCAGAAATGTATAAAAACCTATTTACCTTTAAAGTAAGTCATAGTGGAGAATTTTTCATGTTTATATCTAGTTCAAAATCTTAACAAACAAAAAAGTAAAGGCGTGATTTGGCGAGATCATAACCGTACATCAACTTTTACTATCGGATCAAACCTGATCTCATTTTTCATTTGCACTTAAAATTACACATCTTTAAAACAAGCATCTTTATGAAAAAAAACACATTTCCACCAAAAGTGTGACAATGTATATTATAAACTATATTTGAGAGAACAAATATTTTATCATTTGAGAGAACAAATATTTTACTCACTTTTACAATCTATATTATAAACATTTTAAAACTAGACATGAACTCGAAACTAGGAGCGAGCACTTTGGACCATGACTGAATTAATCCGTACAATTTCGATCTTGTTTGAGGTCCGAGGTTTTGGATATTTCATTTTTTGGTTCGGTCAGTCAGTTCGGTCCGATCCGGTTCTTCTTACTAAAGACTTTACAGTTATAATTTGATTGGCGTTGACCGGACCAGACCATTTCGATCCGATCTCAATCTAAAATTTTCGATCATTTTGATCCTCGATTTGGTCCAATCTTGAGCGGTCCGGTCTGATCCGAACCAAATGCTCAACCCTACTCGAAACCATCTTTATCAGATAAAAATGATTTGGTAGATTAGTGAAAAGACCATCACGATTTAGCGAATATTTCATCGTGAAGACTTTATAGAATAAGGCTTGAATTTACACTTATTAACTTGAAGGGCTTGGTAGTTTTACTAGATACTTACCATTACGATCACGTAATATAAGTAGGGGTGTTCATAATTGGGGGTTGACTCATAAAAACAGAAAAACGAACTGAATCGAATCCGAACTAGAACCAAATCGAAAATAGAATTTGGGTTTTGGTTTATAATCGAACCGAACCGAACTATGAATATGATTTTCGGGTTGGATATGGGTTTAACAATCGGACCCGAGAACTGAACCGAAAACAAAAATTATATAAATATATATATTTTTTATATATATATTTATATATAAAATAGTTATTAAAATTTAATTTAATCTTAATATAAACTAGTTATTAAAATCTAATATAAAAAAAGTTATTTTCAAACTTCAAATAATTTATTTTTATTAAAAATATATATCATTACGTATTTTTTTAGAAAATTCAGAAAATTCGGGTTATTCGAGTCAACCAGAAAACTGATCCGAATTCAAATTTGGTTTTCGGTTTGGTTTGGTTGAAACCTAGTTCGGGTTCGGTTCAATTCGGGTTGATCCATAGAAAAATTAACTGAATAACCCGAACCGAATAAACCGAACAACCCGAAAACCGAAGCGAAAAACCTCTAAATACAAGTGTTGCAAAAAATCATTTTAGGTGTTTGATTAATCACCGCTTAGACGCTAGGCTCTCATTGACTGCCCTAACTTTCAATAATCCTTCTTGTTAATCGTTTTAGTGAAAAAAAAAATTATCAACATACCAATTTATGAGGAAAAACCCGCCAAATCAAGCATTATTTTGTCAAATTAGTGGATATTCGGTTTAATCGGTCAACTCGGTTACAGAATCATGCATAATTCGGTCAAATCATAAAACACTAGGCGTAGTATGACCGCCTAGCCCTTGTTTTACAACAATGGGTGAACTACTATCACAGTTCAAAGGAACAGGTAAATCAACCTCAACTCTCAAATCAGTAAGAATTTTAATAATCCACATTAATTCACCTGTAATACTATTCATAGCTCTATATTCAGCTTCAGCTGAAGAATTAGCTAAAACAGATTGTTTCTTACTTTTCCATGAAACAATATTCTCACCCAGATATATCACATAACCAGTAACAGATTTCCTTGTAATTTTGCACTTAGCCCAATCAGAATCAACATATGCACACAACTTAAGATTACTATTATGTTTAAAACATATCCTAGTTCCTGGAGAGCTTTTGAGATACCTCAAAACATGAAAAGCAAGATTAAGATGAGAATCACAAAGAGTACGCATAAATTGACTTAGAACATGAACAACATAAGCAATATCAGGTCTAGTGAGAGTAAGATATATAAGTTTCCCAACAATCTTTTTATAGCATGTAACATTACTAAGAAACTTATCTTCCACAACAAGATTAGGTTTAACTTTCTTAGACTGGACAGGCATAGGTGACTTAGCTGGTTTACATGCCAATAACCCATACTCAGCTCATAACTCTAAGCAGTATTTTCTTTGATTTAAGCATATACCAGTATCAGTTTAAATAGCTTCTATACCCAAGAAATATTTAAGCTTACCAAGATCCTTAATCTGAAACTTTGAGCTTAAATATTCTTTAAACTTGAATATTTGATCATCATTACTACCAGTAATAATGATATCATCTACATATACCAAAAGAGCAACAAAAGTATCATCAACTGACTTAGTAAACAATGAAACATCACTATTGATTTGAATAAAACCATTTTCAAGTCAAACTTCAGTTAACTTCTCATTCAATTTTCTTGGAGCCTGTTTAAGCCCATATAAAGATTTAGTTAACCTACACACTTTTTTATTATCTTTAGAGATCCCTCAGGAGGAATCATATATACTTCTTCATCAAGATCACCATATAGAAAAGCATTATTTACATCTAATTGATATATAGACCACTTATAAGACATAGCAACAGATAAGAGACATCTGATAGTAACAATCTTCACAACTGGTGAAAATGTTTGCTCATAATCTATACCCTCTTCCTGACTATAACCTTTGGCAACAAGCCTGGCCTTATCTCTCAACCTCACCATTAGATATGTACTTGACTTTCCATAACCATTTAGAACCTATGGGAATCCTCCCATCTGGTAAATCAGTTATCTCCCAAGTATTATTTCTATTTAATGCTTCAATTTCAAGATTCATGGCCTCAATCCACCTAGGATTACAACTAGCTTCAGCAAAACTTTTAGGTTCATGAATTTTATTCAAGTTATTAGCAAAAACAAAGTTATCCATAGACAAATTGGCATAACTAACAACAGTATTAATATCATACTTAAACCTTTTATCAAGCTCATAATTATCAAATTTAGCAGGAAGCTTATGAGGTCTACTAGATCTTCTTAGCTCAGAACTCTCTGGGTTACTTTGAAAAAGTTGATCAAATTCACTATAGTCCTCACCCTCATATTCATATTCATCTTCATTAAGGGCAACATCAGGATCTATAGGATTTGCCTCACTACTGCCTAGATCATTATGGCTTCCAATACTATGATTTTTATTAATCACATAATCTGACTCCTGAGAATGACTGGTAATAATGGTTGATGTATCAGTAGATACATCAGCAGAATCAGAACCTTTAGGGATGCTACCTCTATCTCCTAGACCCACATCTCTCACTTCATCATAGGGCTCATCAGACTTGTCTACTGCTAAATCAAAAATATTTAAACTATTTACACCTTGATCCTCAAAAATCAAATCTCCTTTACATAAATCATTTTTAAATGGGAAGACAATTTATAAAATTTGACATCTCTTGAAAACAAAACAGTTTTAGATTCCTAGTTAAAAAGTTTATAACCTTTTTTGTTAAAAGAATAACCAATAAACACAAAAATTTTAGACCTAACAGCAAACTTATCCATATTATTAAGAACAGTACTAAAACACAGACATCCAAAAGATTTTAAATGAGAGATATCAGGTTCTATATTATAAATCATTTTATAAGAACTTTTTCTAGAGAGCACAGAGTTAGGAATCCTGTTAATAAGGTAAACAACAACCATAATAGATTCAGACCACATGTTCAAAGGTAATCCCCCCCTATAACATGAGGGCTCTAGCTACATTAAGTAAATGCCTATGTTTTCTTTCAGCTACACTATTTTGCTGTGGTGTATATACACAAGTAGTTTGATGAACAATTCCATGAGACTGAATGAAATTTTCAAATTTATGATTAACAAACTCAGTTCCATTATCACTTCTAAATATTTTTATAATTACATCAAACTGATTTTTAATAAATTTAAAAAATTCAACAATTTTATCAAAAAATTCATCTTTTCCCTTAAGCATATACAACCACACAACGATGGTATAATCATCCACAATAGTAAGGAAAAACCTATACACATCCCTACTTTTTATTTTATAAAGGCCCCAAACATCTAAGTGAACAATATTACCCACATACTTGGTTTTATATTCACTTAAAGAAAACGGTTCCCTTGTTTGCTTAACCTTGTGACATACATCACAAGGTTGAAGATCATTAATAGGATCCATTTGAATCTTATTTTTAAGCAACAATAAGACTTGATAAGAGGGATAACCAAGTCTATACACTTAGACAAGTAGAAATAGCACTATTAGTGAACTTCCTACCTGAATCAAATAAGTAAAGTCCATTGTTCTCACTACCAGTCCCAGGAGGGACTTTTGAAGAGAATCCTGAACAAAACACTTTGATTCATTAAATGAAACAACAAACTTATCATCCTTGGCAAGCTTATGCACAGAAATAAGACTAACTTTGTAACCTGGAACAACCAAACATATTTTTCAAAATAATTTTTTCTGTCAACGTAAAATTTCCAACATGCTTAACATGTTCGATAGTTCCATTAGGATGAGACACATAAATTTTAAGCTTAGAAACATCAATAACATTATATAAATGATCAGTAGAAAAAGTCATGTGTTGAGATGCTCTAGAATCAAAAATCCAACCAATGTAAGTACTGTAAGTACTTATATTGGTATTGTAACTAAAAAATCTACATGTAACAAAGTTAATCACATGAACAGAACCAACAATAGTACATGAAGCACAATATTGCACATCACTAGAATCTCCCTTAGATCTAATCAAAGCCATAAGTCTAGTAATCTGAATAGGATTAAAAGGAAGAGATTTCCGAGCCCCATGATCCATATTATTAACACCAGAACTAGAAGCATTATTAGACACATTAGATCCTCCGGAGTTTCTTTTCGTGAAACCTGGAGGATAACCATTCAGCTCAAAACATTTGTCTATTGTATGCCCATTCATATTACAATGCTTGCATGCAAACTTATTTGTATTATTATTCATGTTAAAAGTTCTGTTCTGATTATTCTTGTTACCAAACCAAGTATTTGGTTTAGAAACAAAAGCAGAAGCAATACTTTTAACATTCCCATTATGAACCAGACTATTCTTATGAGACTCAACCCTAGACAAAGTAGCAAAATCATATTTAACATCACGTAAAGGATCAATAGTTAACAATTGACTCCTGACAACACTGAAAGTGTCATCAAGGCCCATAAGAAACTGCATAAGCCTCAAAAGAACATTATGACTTTTCATCTGAGGAGCACTATCACATTTACAAGAAGGAAGATTGACAAGGAAGTCAAACTGCCTCCACAAACTGTTGTAATTATGATAATACTCAGATAAAGATGACCTAGATTGAGTGAGAGAACAAATTTTATAGTGCAAGTTATAGATCACAAATCCATCAATTTTATCATATGTTTCTTTAAACTCATCCCACACATCTTTAGCATTTTTAGAAAATATTTTTCCTTGATATAACTCATAAGAGATACATCCAAGGATCTAAGATAACACAACAGAGTTACACCTCACCCACTGTTCTTGAAGAACCTCATCATCATCATCTTTCACACAAGTACCATCAATGAACCCAAGCTTATTTTTAGTATGTAAAGCAAGCTTAAAAGCAGCAGCCCAATTTTTATAGTTTTCTGGACCAGTAAGCTTAACAGTCAGAATGGGTTGCCCATTAGTATTAGTAGGGTGTAAGTAAAGAGGGTCATTAGTATGAATGGCAGTCTCAATATTATCATCAGAATCGCTTTTTCATCTTTCCCATCCCTAGCCATGATCACACAAAAAAAAGAAACAGGAAAAACAATAAAGACAACAAGAACTCCTTGTAACTCCTCTACACACAGCTACCAGATAAACAACACACAAAAACCTCTGATCAACAACACCAAAGACTAGCTATATCCCTTCGACACCTAATCACCCGCTAAAAACTACCTAACGAACAAAAAATAAGAGAGAGTAGCGAGGTGTTACAGAGCACACGTTGCAACAAGAAAACAAGAACTTCAAGAACCAATGTGATCAAGCAGATCACCACACACCAAACAAATCACAACAGAAAACAACCTGAAACGTTAGTTTCAACAGAATAACTAACTAAACAAGAAATTACCTTAGATTTAATTTCTGATTTTAGGGTTTTTCCAATTAAACACAATAATAATGCAATTAAACCAAATTAATTACACCAGAACCCAAACGAAATCCACAGAACACCAGAGATCAAAAAGCGCCCAAAAATTAAGAAACCCTAAAAAATTAAAAAAACCAATTAACACAAAAAACAACCAATTAACCACCAGATTAATCAATTAAACCAACAGAAAACACAATTAACCAACCGACTAATCAAGATCCTGATAAAAAAGAACTTTGGATTTCAAAAAACAAGTATCAAGAACCTGTCTCTAATACCATATTCGATTTTATAAAACAAATCAAGAACAAGAATTAACTCACCCAACCATCCCTTATTCTTTTATAAACTTCTTCACACTACCACTTCGAATGTGGCACCTAGATTGTGATCAGTACATACAAAACAAAGAATCAATATGAATCAGTGATCTTAAAATCAAGATCAAGACTCATACACAATCAAACCAGAGAAAACAATGACGGCTGAACAAAGTGAGAGAAATTACAACTCGATTACTTAACCTAATGACTCAACTAAATGCTATATATAGGCCTTGACAAGTCAACACTCAAACTCTTACATTATTGCACCTTTAGTCCTCCAAGATTGTAAACCTGTCAAAATCAAACTAACAGAAAAAATAATATAGAAAATATTTATATCTTACTCTTTTATCTTTCCAACCTTTCAATACCGGACATTAGTTTATAAATAGAGATGTATTTCAATACTGTTTAACCAAGTTTCAAAAAAAAATATTATCAACTAAGTAAGAAACTATAAAACCCGTATTTAAGAATTTCAGAATATTAAATACGCAAGCTCAGTTTCAGTTAAATATTATAAATATTAATTGTTCAGAAATAATTAAATACGCACATCAGGAAAATATTACGTATACAATATTTATGATACATAACGAAAAGAGTAATTAACATTTGCGAATATAAAACACGGGAAATAAATTACGAGGTTACGCGTGTATGTATTATTTAGTTACGGAAAAAGGGTTATTACGTTTACGAAATTTAAAACGCGGGAAATAATTACGAGTATACGTGAATAAAGCAAAAAAAAAGTTGAAAAACTATAAAGCTATGGGGTCCAGTTTTAATAAGTAAACAAAGAGGGTTATTGGGCTTAAGGCCCGGCCTTTTAAAGAGAAGAAAAAAAACACGGGAGTTTATTACCCCTTGTGGTCAACAGTAACGATCCAAAAAAAAGACAGAATTAGGGTTGAGGAATGGAGGCCGCCGGCTGAAAAACCAAAGAAAGGAGGGACGGGTTTTTGGACGTGATGTTGATTCTTTCATGTATGTGGATTCGATTATTTCTATATCATCACATAAATCGTAAGCATTCTTAATCCTCTTCCTTTTGACTGATTAAATCACGAATTCTATTATGTGCAATCAAGAACACGCAAGTTTTGGGTTAATTTAACAAGAAATTTGTTTAAGGGTGTCGTGTTTGCTCATCTTTCAGAAACCGAGACCCAAAAAGGTCTCGGTGGTGTCTTTTGTGACCAGCCACAAAACAGAAATAAAAACAGAGGGCGTTTAGGATTAGTCACATGGCTGTTCGGTGCGTAACAGTGGGGAACAAGCCAAACAGGGGGTGTTTGGTTCTATCAGGGGGTGTTTGGGCGTGTCTAACAGTGGGAACCAAACCCCAAACAGTGGGAACAATACAAGCAGTGGGAAAAAAGGGGGTACATCAGTACCTAGTTTTTGGGCAGAAAAATAGACACTTTTATTTTAAGTTTAGCGATAGTTTTTGTGACACTATGTTTTGTCGCAAAAGTGCTTTTCAAACAGATTTAAAAACTCAGTTTTAGTGACATTATTTAGCGACTCAGATTTCTGTCACTAACTTCACATAGGCAGACCTTTATATATTTTGTTTAATTGTTTAGTGCGACCGAGAAAGGGTATCTCGGTAGGCTCGGGTCATAATTATTGTTAATGCAAGTAATGCCTAAAAACATTATTAGTGTTAACTAATCTTTCTTAGTTTTGATCACAACAAACTATACAACACATTTAGTGTAAAACACAAAACGAATTATTTAACTAACACTATCATCAAGGTAATAATCATATCACTAACCTTTCTTAATCATACTTAGTGATCATCAAAATGATTATCCTTAAAACTCACTTTTGTTAATATGACAAAAGACTTTTAAATAAACTTTCTTTTTTAGAAAATGTTTTATTAAAATGGAAAATGTAAATTTGAAAATAGCATATTCCAAATGCTATTAGAATATCCTTTGAAGGCTTAAAATACCTCAGATATTCCTACCTCACTAGCAGACAAAAAACGGAGCGTAGTCTACGGGCGGTACCTTAAGTAGCTAGGCGGTTCCCTAGCGATAAGGAACCACGGGCTAGATAAGGTACTGCGCCCAGATAGCCGTTGTACATTGTATCCTTTAAATAGTGCATCAAATCTCATTTTCCAACAAGCCTCTCTGGACGTTTTCCTCAGCCCCATTTCTCTTTTTTATAGCATAATCATTAGTAAATGATCACTTAATTTGTTAAGGATGTTTACATATGATTATCCTCTTGATCCCCTCCTTTACCTTGTCCAAAGAGAAGATCACTCACTCACTAGTGTTGTGATAAAGATGAATCCATGAGCTAGTCATATTCATCATGATACCCTTTTTGTTTTATGTTAATCCATTGTATTTATGAATACTTGGACTAGTTGTGGTCATCCAAGTTATTTGTGAATACTTGGATTTGTTGTGTACATCCATTGCATATGTGTTTGCTTGGATTTATGTTGTGTAGATCCAAGCTACATGTGTGCACTTGGATATGTTTAGTTGAGTTGTAATAGATTGATTAGAAGTTCTCACTAAACTATAAAGTGATGTGGTAGTGTCTTATGAGTTCTCACTTAACTTGAAAGTGATTAGTAGTTGTGTCGTGTGAAGTTCTCACTTAGCTTCAAAGTAAAGAGTCGTGAAGATTGGTTCTAGCTTTGGATTATAACTCGACATCTAGCCTTGTCTCGTAAAATGGTGAAGTAGGCAACGTCGTGAAGATTGGTTCTACCTTGAGATTAGAACTCGACATCTAGCCTTGTGTCGTTAAATTGTGAAGTAGGCAACGTTGTGTAGATTGGTCCTAGCTAAAAATTAGGTCTCGACATTTAGCTTAGTGTCGAAAAATAATGTAAGCGACGATGTAAGGTTTTCTCCGCCAAGAAGGGAGCTTGTGGATATAGTGGAAATCTCGAGTAGGTGTACTCGAGGAGTGGAGTAGAAACGAGGATAGAGCCTCGTTGTCGAACCACTATAAATCTTGGTGTCTTCCCACTAGGTTGTCTCCTTCCTTACTATTTACTTATTTCATTATCATTACACTTACCTATTATCTTTGCTAGTGCATTTGAATTGAACCTAATCATTATGCAACTTAGCTTTAAGTAAAAGATAGTTTTGATACAAACCAAATTGAAAGTAAATTTCAAATTTGGTTGCCAATCGAAGATAAACTATTCAACCCCCCCCCCTTCTAGTTTCTACAATTGGTATCAGAGCGATGGTCACTCAAGATCTTTGAAGTATATTGTACTTTGAAACTTGAATCGATCCATTGTCTCCTCAAATTAGAAGGTCAAGTTGTACTAAAGTTTCTCTTTGGTCAAAACTATTTTTTCTTTAAAAATAGATCTTTTAATTGGTAATATTGCATCCCACTTAGATTAGTAGCCTTTATGCATTTTAGATCTACTCTTGAAATGTATCTACTAGTTTGCATCTTGTCTTGTGTAGGTACTCATGAAGATCAATCATTCAATTGGTTGCGGATTGAGCTACTTGCACTTGTAGAAGACTCATCATCATTGATCTTCAACATCTTTGAATGATGATATCAAGATGATTGGGAATGATACTAGTCATTGAAGACTTAGTATTCATCATAGTCACTCTTGGGGCTTGCATTGATGGATTGGAATGCTTTTGTGGCCAAGGTACGTTTTCGTTCTTCCACACGCCCTTTGATCATTCTTTTGATCATTACTTGACTATGTGCTTGTTCTTGGCATCCTTGCCTTGACATTTGTTTGTGGTTTGTGATTCTTTTCTTTTATCCTCTCAAACCTTCCTTGCTTGGATACTTGACTCACTATGGTGATGTAGAGTGAGTTAGTAGTAGCTTAAAGTATCAAGCATGATATTCATGGTTTGCACCCATACGGTTAGTAGGCCCTTCGTGGGAGAGAAAGTGAATCAATACCTTGCTCATATTTTGGTTTAGGCTAAGACTATTATTGAAAGTGATCTTAGTCTATGCATCAATATTTGCTTTGTGTTTATTCATTACCAAAGCCGTTTAGTACTTCGCCGGAAAGGCACGTCTTAAACCACTATATATGACACAAGCTCTTCGTTTCCACAATTTGAAGATTGTCATTATTCCCTTGAGCATTAGTCCTAGTCTTGATTCACTTCCCTTGACTTCTCTCCACTTTGCTGTTTTGCTACGAGTAGTCGTTTGTCCGTTTCGGTTCTTTTCGATCTCGATTCAACTCGTAATCCTTCATTAAAGCATATTGCCTAGTGTTATGATGATCCAATGTTATTCTAAAAGGCTCATGATTTATTTTTAAGTATTTTAGAAAAACTTGGTTTTTAAAATTTGGCGTTTTTCATTGATAAAAACCAGCCTCTGTAGGCGGTTCTTTATCTCTGGCGGTTCAAACCCGCGGTACCTTATCGATAAGGAACCGCGGGCAGTAACTTTTGTCAGAGCGCCAGTTTGATTATTTTATTATTGTCAAACCACTATCTCTCTCTCCCAAAAACACACAGCTGACGGGTTTCTTCTTTTCCACCATTGTTGAAGCTTCAAAAACCTTCAATCACTCAAATTAATTGAATCCAAGTTATGGGTTTCACTCATCCTTCATCTAACATCAATTAATTGTAAGTATTTTCTTTCAATTTCATCTATTTTGTTCTAGGGTTCATCCTTTCATAATTGAGGATTTTTAAAATTGAAATTGAATTTAAACCTTAGTAGGAATGTGGGTTGACATGGTTATTTTACTATGATTCCTTAGGTTCATATTTATTTAGATTTCACTAAAACCCACTTGTAGAACAAATCCGAATTTTGATTAAATTATTTTGATTAAAAGATGGATTTGAGATGAACCCATGAACAAATAGGTAATGACATTGTTAATGTTTACCTAAAAACCTTGTTTTCAAAAACCAATGTTCTAGTCCATTGTTGATCCAACATAGTTCATATGTTCTTGGTAAATAATGGAATAGCTACATTTTGAACATGAGAATGATATGGATTCAATCATTTGTTTGTCAAGAAATTGATATAACACATTCTCATATTTTTGATTTTTGATTTTAATTTTTCATATGAGTGATTGGAAATATATTTTCTTGTTTGTATTTAGGTACTAATCATGCCTTCACAATACCAAAAGGATCATCAATTCACTAGACAATATATGCCTATCATTACCCAAACCTTTGCTTCCACTCAACTTCAAAACTCTTTTCCATCTCTTTCAACTCGAAATTTCCATGAGGTTAGAGTTGTAGATACAAGAATAACGGGGTATAGATATATCAAATCTATGTTTGAGCATATTGGGTTTGATTGCTTGCTCTTAATAGACGAAGAAATTTATCCCTTGTTTCTTCTTGAATTCTTTAGCACTTACTCCATGCTTGAAATCAATGGCCAAATCTTTATTCGATTCATGTTGAATGATCAAATCATTCAATATTCCCTCAATGATTTTGGTGATATTCTTGGTGTGCCATTTAGAGGCACTTGTCGTTTTACGGACAAATGGAGACTTGATGCTCTCTTGGAGTCCAATGACAAACCTCCAAATGACATCAAGTTGATCTAGATTTCATCCTTGATATCATCTCGAAAGAGCGTGATGGAAACGTTGTGAGAAGCCTTCATACTAATGTGCGAAATGTGAATCGCTATGAAGTGCTCTCAAGCGACCTTAAGGATTTCATGGTCCAATGGGCAAATATCCTTAGGGAGAATGTATTTTGTCTTGGTGGAAACCGAGATCATATCCCGGCTTGTATGGTGCATATGTTGTTTTGCATCTTTACATCAACCGAGTACAATTTGACATTCTATATCGCTCGACGTATAAATTATGCTCTTTCCAAACCCAAAACAAACCTTCCCTATGCTATGCTTCTTACTCGCATTTTTAAAAGGGTTGGTGAAGATTTTAATCATCTCGATCTTTCTCACTTTCACCCGGTTCATCGGGTTATGTTACCTATTCAAGAGGTATATGAACGAAAGCCTAGAAGTGACCGAGGTTCGTGAAAATCCGATCATCAAGAGACGGATGATGAGGACACCCGAATGCCAACAAGTGATGGTGATGGCATCGGTACTAGTTCTCATTTCAACTCTTCGAGTAATTCCCATCCATCCTCAAGCCCATTCGAGGATGAATTTGAAGACTTAGCTCCTCCACCTCATCATTCTAGTGATGTACCGGAAGATCTCAATTTGGAGCATCTCTACCGTGAAAATCTTAGAACTCGAGGTGAATTGCACGAACACCGGGTTGAGTCAAGGAAGGGATTCAAGTATTTGGGGAATATGATCAAGGGTTTAGGCAAGAAAAGGAGGTGAAGACTTTGAATTGTGTCAAAGTTTACTTGTCTTATGATGTTTAAACATTTGCTTATTAATACTTTGGTTTGGTTGTGTATTAACTTATGATACATGTTTGGATTACTATTTATTTTAATCCTAAAAGTTGTTTATGCCATCATGTTTGTGATTTACACAGCTTTGTGCATCCTTTATGATAGTTAGCTTATTAGATTATGGTAAGTAGTTAACTTTGGCTTGTGAATCCTTTGGTAAAAATCTGGGTTAACCAAAATTTGGGATGTGAAATTTTTGAAACACCTCTGGTCGCGGTTCCATATCGACCAGCGGCTCCTTATCGATAAGGAACTGCGGGCCCTAGATAAGGAACCGCCGGCTACTGTGTCCGACAGAATCTTTTGCTTTACACTGTTTTCTACAATCTGTGTAAACATTGCATGATTCTTTGCAAAAACCTGCACATTTCCTAAACTAGGTTACCTAAATTCATTATTCACCTAAAATGATTTTAACCCATTACTAGTTTGGATCATCCCCTCACCCATTTAAACCAACCTTGTTAGTCATGTTCTTCACACATCAAAACATCCTTCTCTAACCCATAAACCACCTTTGACAACCATGGTTTCTACAAAAACCTCAAACACTTCCAAGACCTCCACCCCAAGGAAAACACTTAAGATTAGGATTAAGGTAGCCAAGCCTAACTCCTCACCCTTTCACACACCTAAGAATGAGATGGTTCCAATCCTCATTTCTTCATCACCTTCACCACCTCTTGCACCATGCAAGACAACCTCCACCCATGGTACTAACCATTCTATTGGTTCTACCTCCTCTTCATTCCACTCAAGAATGAATGAGCTTTCTTCACCCTTCACTCCAAGTGCACCCTTGGATGTGACTACACAACCACAACCAATCCAAATCATTCCTTTTGTGAATGAATTTTATGATACCTTGGTGACTTCACCATTTACCCCTCCAAACTCACCCATTTCACCAACCTTGGAGAACATACCTCCACACTCACCCTTTTCTCCTTTGGAGAACTTGCCAACAAACTCACCCACATCACCCTTGGAGAACATGCCTCCTCCACCTCCACCTCACTCAAACATTCCAATTTTGGGTGTCCCACTTTCCCTCTTCTTGGGTGATCCATATTATGGGTTTCAAGAAACACATGGTCCTAATTGTCCATGTTGCCTTTACAACCACTACATCATCCATAACCTTAGGATGGAAATGTTTGGACTACATAGGAGGTTGCAAGAGTTCTTGCTTGCCTTGTTCTCCATGCCTCCTCCTAGGAGATGAATGATGAGTTTTCTAAACAAATTTTTTTCAACAAAACCAAGCCAAAGAAGACTACTCATCTAGATCTAATGTTAAGCTAGCTTTGTATTAGTTAGTTTTCTTTCTTTTCAATTGTCATTGTATTTGCTTCCTTCATGTGTGTTTCATGAAGTTGATCTATGGATTTAGCTTTATGTGTTTCTAACCTTATGTGCACATTAATCAACTTTAATTTGAAATTAAAATTGAACCTAAATCTATCACAACCTCTAAAAACTTGACTAAAATTGGTTCAAAATGATATTTAAATATTTTGTCACCCTTTGTCAAGACATTCTTTGTGAATGTGTTGCTTTTATGCAACCCTAGCATAATTTAGTGCTAATAGAGGTAAAATTCCAAGATTTGCAACTTTTTGAAAAAGTCTTAGTTTTTCTCAAAACCCTGGAAATACTTGGTTTCAAGTCCACTGCATGCGGCTCATTAAAGTCGCGCGGTTCCTTAAGTGATAAGGAACCGTCGGTCCCTTTAAGGTACCGCGGACAGCAGCCACTTTTTGACTCGTTTTTGGTCAAAAAATTTGGAACCCTATACCCTGTCAAGATTCCTTGTTTACTCAAATTGACTAAACGTTCCTTGACACTTCACATTTTGTATTCTAATTGTTACCTTGATTACATTCTACTTATACCCCAACCTTGAGATTTCATTCTAACACCTTTCCAACCTTGAGATTTCATTCTCACACCTTCCCAACCTTGAGATTTCATTCTCACACCTTTCCAACCTTGAGATTTCATTCTCACACCTTCCCAACCTTGAGAATTTATTCTCACACCTTCACAATGCCTAACTCATCCATTCATAACCTTGACATTTCATTGTCACAACCCCACTCACCCACAGCTTCCTCATCCAAGCTTTCAAAAAAACTGAAAATCTCGGTTCGACCTATTTGGATTAAGAAGAACGAACCATCTTCTTCCAAACCACCCAAAAACCCTACCTTCTCTACAATCAAGTATTGGAATGAGACTTATACCATTAACCCCATCACCGGAGCAAAAGAAAATGTTCACCACCACAATCCTTCAACACCCCTCAACTCAATGACCTTTCAACCTTCCCAAACCTCACAAGGCATTGTGAAAAAATTTCCTACCCCATTACCCCTCCACCACCAAACCCTAGGTTTGATGCCCTACCCCCATCAACCAATTTTGTGTTGCATCATGGATCCTCGTGTGCTTGTTGTCGATTTCAACAAATTGAACTTGCTCATGTGTATGAGAAGTTAAATTTCCTTGAATTCCTCCTCACTCGACCTCCTCTTCAAGTTTTCGTTCTGGTGGACAAAACTTTGAATGATGCATCATCGTCTTATTTTTCCAACTAAAGGACTAACTACTCCTAGAGTCTTTATTACTTTAGTTGTTTTAGAGTCTTTTATTTTTTTAAAGCAATCTTGGAAAATTATCACTATTAGAATAGCTTATGGTTTGTGGTTTATTTTCTATATCTTTTGCTTTAGATACTCATATTGTGTGTATGACTATCTACTTTGTTGTGTCTTTTCTCTTATGTAACCTTTGTGTTGTTATTTAGTTCTATTTAGAGTTGATCATGGTTAATCTTTACAATTGCTTATGGGTGATTCAATCAATTCTAAACTTTAACCCCTTGACAAGTTTATCATCTTCATTGGATTGAAGTTTGATTTTGTCAATTACCTTTTTGGACATACTTAGCAAAATACTTGCTTCTAATTTGAGATTTCTTCTCTCTCTCCCTCTCAATTTATTTAGTAGGTAGTGATCATATATACATTGGTGTTTCTTTTCTTTCTACTAACCTTTGTGTAGCATGTCACCTTAGCTCATATACTTGGTGCCCCAAGCAAGGGGGAGCAACCACCAAGGAGGAGCTACTAGCAAAGTCCGATTTTCTTCAAAGACTTGTGCTAACCTTTTTGCTTCGACAAAGGGGGAGAAATGATAGTGATAAACTCGTTAATAATTCCATACTTTGTGTTTCTACGTAAATGAGTTTATAGTTTGTCGTAATCAAAAAGGGGGAGATTGTTAATGCAAGTAATGCCTAAAAACATTATTAGTGTTAACTAATCTTTCTTAGTTTTGATCACAACAAACTATACAACACATTTAGTGTAAAACACAAAACGAATTATTTAACTAACACTATCATCAAGATAATAAGCATATCACTAACCTTTCTTAATCATACTTAGTGATCATCAAAATGATTATCCTTAAAACTCACTTTTGTTAATATGACAAAAGACTTTTTAATAAACTTTCCTTTTAAGAAAATGTTTTATTAAAATGGAAAATGTAAATTTGAAAATAGCATATTCCAAATGCTATTAGAATATCCTTTGAAGGCTTAAAATACCTCAGATATTCCTACCCCACTAGCAGACAAAAAACGGAGCGTAGTCTACGGGCGGTACCTTAAGTAGCTAGGCGGTTCCCTAGCAATAAAGAACCGCGGGCTAGATAAGGTACCGCGCCCAGAAAGCCGTTGTACATTGTCTCCTTTAAATAGTGGATCAAATCTCATTTTCCAACAAGCCTCTCTGGACGTTTTCCTCAGCCCCCTTTCTCTTTTCTATAGCATAATCATTAGTAAATGATCACTTAGTTTGTTAAGGATGTTTACATATGATTATCCTCTTGATCCCCTCCTTTACCTTGTCCAAAGAGAAGATCACTCACTCACTAGTGTTGTGATAAAGATGAATCTATGAGCTAGTCATATTCATCATGATACCCTTTTTGTTTTATGTTAATCCATTGTATTTATGAATACTTGGACTAGTTGTGTTCATCTAAGTTATTTGTGAATACTTGGATTTGTTGTGTACATCCATTGCATATGTGTTTGCTTGGATTTATGTTGTGTAGATCCAAGCTACATGTGTGTACTTGGATATGTTTAGTTGAGTTGTAATATATTGATTAGAAGTTCTCACTAAACTATAAAGTGATGTGGTAGTGTCTTGTGAGTTCTCACTTAACTTGAAAGTGATTAGTAGTTGTGTCGTGTGAAGTTGTCACTTAGCTTCAAAGTAAAGAGTCGTGAAGATTGGTTCTAGCTTTGGATTAGAACTCGACATCTAGCCTTGTGTCGTAAAATGGTGAAGTAGGCAACGTCGTGAAGATTGGGTCTACCTTGAGATTAGAACTCGACATCTAGCCTTGTGTCGTTAAATTGTGAAGTAGGCAACGTTGTGTAGATTGGTCCTAGCTAAAGATTAGGTCTCGACATTTAGCTTAGTGTCGAAAAATAATGTAAGCGACGATGTAAGGTTTTCTCCGCCAAGAAGGAAGCTTGTGGATATAGTGGAAATCTCGAGTAGGTGTACTCGAGGAGTGGAGTAGAAAAGAGGATAGAGCCTCGTTGTCGAACCACTATAAATCTTGGTGTCTTCCCACTAGGTTGTATCCTTCCTTACTCTTTACTTATTTCATTATCATTACACTTACCTATTATCTTTGCTAGTGCATTTAAATTGAACCTAATCATTATGCAACTTAGCTTTAAGTAAAAGATAGTTTTGATACAAACCAAATTGAAAGTAAATTTCAAATTTGGTTGCCATCGAAGAAAAACTATTCACCCCCCCCCCCCCCTTCTAGTTTCTACAATTATAATAATAAAAATGAAGATCTTTATATTATAGCTTTTTATTACTTGTTTTATAAATGTTTGAAATTGTATTTAAATGAATTAAATTAAAATAGTTTTTAATATTTTAAAAGGGTATAAATTTATTTTATATATTATATTGTTTTAGAAACTTTCTAATTAGAAACCTTATGTATTAACGAGTTACTTATTATAGTATTTTAATTAACGTCAGAACACGTTGTATCGTAATAATAGTAGGTCGTTAATATATTAGAATGAATTATTATAAGATCAGATTTATCAGTTAATATACGTATAGATTTTCAGAAGTAAAATAAATAAATGAGAAGCCAATAGGATCAGTAAGTTAAATAAAGATCAGATAACTTATTCGCGTCTATTATTATTGTAGCTTCCGTGAAGCCCGAGTAGTATTCGTTCAGTCTTCCATTCAGTCAGTTACTTGCCCTAGAGGTACGGAATTCCCGTCCTTTCAGTAAGGACTTCCTTTTCTATGCATGATTAGGATTCTCCGTCTGCAGCCAAATGTTTCCCCAGTATATGTTTAAGCTTATCAGAAATCATGTTATTAACTAAATAAATTGCCTGAGCATTATATACAAGCATGACCAGTTTATGTACTAGTTACAGAGGTACCGTAACCATGGCACTAGAGGCACCGGTGTCGTGACTCACATGCAGGAGAGTGATATCCTGCATCGTCCCACTCAGCTCAGCTTGGCCATTTTATCAGTATTTTTAGTGGGGCGTATGGATGCATCCTAGGCTTATCAGTTTACAGTTATCAGGGTGAATGTGGCGTGTGCTCTACATCCTTCACATTGGAGCTGATCCCTCCACCCAGCACAGTATTTAGAGGTCACCCCTCTACAGTTATTTAGAGGTCACCCTCTACAGCATGACGAGGTCACCCCTCCATGTATTCATGCAACAGTTGTTACATCACATGACCTATATAAGCTCTTGGTAATTAAAATATAGTAAATGCAGGTTATACAGATTTAACAGATAACAGTTCAGCTTCATTATTGATAATCAGACTTTACAGATTATATACAGATTTCTGCTACAACTTTACTTATCAGTATTACAGCTTCAGTATTCTATCATCTGTTTCATTTCGGTATATTCTTATCATGCATTATATCCGTTCACTGAGCGTTATGCTCAGCTGTAGTTCTTTCATGTTCTAACGACAGGTACCCAGGACACTCTTAAGATTCTGAGAGCATGTGCATTGGATGGAAGCCGTTCAGACTTCTTTACTTTATGCACTTCATTTTTATATTGCCGTTGGATATTGTTCAGTCCTTTTTTTCAGCATTTTACTTTTCATATTTTGAGCTTATGTTGGATTATCGATGTTTGATTCCGGTATTTCTGTTATGGTCAGTTAATGTTTTAAGACATTTACCTTATACTTTGATGACACGCCATAAATACACATAACGGTCCACTTATTCAAGTGGGGTGTTACAGAAACACTAATAGTAAAAGCACCCTTCTAAAAAGTATTAATGAACATCAATAGTAAAAGCACCTTTCTAAAAAGTATTATAAAACTAACTAACCACGTTCGTCCATCCTGAGCCATTAGCAGCAACTTAGCCGGCGGCGCACCGAGAATGGAATACTATCAAGAGCCCCACATGAAATACATATGTGATAACTCAATATGATTTAGTACCTAATCGAAGTGAGCGGAAATATGTTCCGATCGAATCGAGACACGTCTTCGGCATAAAAAAACATACATCAAATTCGGCACACAAAGCCCCAAAAGTATTTATGAAAAACAATTTTGGGGATAATAGATAATTTTGTGTAGATTTGGTGGGAGGGCGGTAAAGAATGAAATTAGAAAATTGTTTTTTTTTATTGAGTTAGGCAGAGGCAACTCATGATATGATTTTTTATTAATCTGTGAGGAAGGAGAGTGTGAGAAGAGTTTTTTTTTTATCTCGATCCAAAACGACACAAACAGAAAGACAATATGACATTGACAAACATTAAACGACGTCGTTTCCTTCGAGCTATAATATACAATATATATTAATAAAAGGTGTGATTGTTCTATATTGGTAGATTAGCTATAATGATGTATGTCATGTAGTCGAGTTTGGATTTCTGAGTATGTTTGTCATTTGCTGCTACTTTTAGATCTCGTGATCATTACTATGCAAAAACAATGACATCAAAATGGCGCCGCTGCTGGGAAGGAGCGTACGAGTTTTTCGTTTCGTGATTAAGAAAGATCCTTCAATTTTTGGAAGTTATATTTTATTTAAAGTAATATAAAACCCCAAAAAACACAAAAGTTACTTGTCCTCAAGTAGTACCAAAAATATTTTTCATTTTTGTTTCTCGTTTTTATTTTTTTTGTCTATATATAGTATTTACGTAGAGAACAACAAAATTACCTATCTCTAAAAGAGTTGAAAAACTCACCTCAATAGTGGACGTTTCGGTCTTTATTGTTGTATCGAATAAAAAAAGTTAAAAGCAAAATAAATAAATATTCTTAATAAATTTAATCTCGATTAATACAAACTATAAATTGGGTATAAGGCGACCACTGTCTAAGGGAAAAAGGCACTTAAGAGCTTAGCGTCGGCTCGTTTCCCCCGCTTGCTTGTATGTATTATGAAAGTAACGATTATTTAAGGGTTTGCCACCTCAAGTAATATATAAACCATATTTTTGTCTTTTTTATATATTGAACCTCGAGACGATTTGGTTTTAACCAACGTTTCAAAGTCAAACGAGAGTCGTTTACCTTCCAAAGTAAATA
Source organism: Glebionis coronaria (assembly GCA_025667525.1). Lineage (NCBI taxonomy): Eukaryota > Viridiplantae > Streptophyta > Magnoliopsida > Asterales > Asteraceae > Glebionis > Glebionis coronaria. The sequence goes on from CM046880.1 coordinate 596,106,676, forward strand.
CTCTCACTCCTCGTGTTCATTTATATGATCAATATTTGATTGATTCGGAATTTTTATTGACATTATTTCTATTACTATTAGTATTTAATAAAAAAAAGTTAAAAAAAATATTGTGTTGTAATCTTAAATTTTAATAATAATTTTTTTAAACAAATAATCTTTTTTTCCTCTATCTTTTTAATTCTTCTTCTTTAACCCTCTATTTGTTTAATTCTTATGACATCACTCTCCGAATTTAGAAAGTGTTCGTCTTGTGGGTCTTTGTACACTCTTCAATAAATATATGCTGTCATAACTTGAGTTGTGGTTAGCTTGTTTTGGTCATCTTACTTGTGCTCAACACCAAATTGTAAATGTGGCTCATAAAACTGAAACCGATTATAACATGAAATAATTAAGGTGCGTTTAGTTTGAAACTTTTTTCCTAATTTTGTGTTTTTAGATATGTAGAAAAAAATAAGAAGATTTATTTTTCACAAAACATAAAAAACACGTTAAATTGACATTATTTTATATTCCTTATAAAACAAGGAGGTTACAAAGAATATAAGAAAAACAAAAACAAGTTTTTTTCTTGTTTCCTTTGTTTAGTTGAAAAATGATTGTTTTCTGTTTTGTAGAAAATTTTGATAGAATAAACACTCATTTGAACGTGATTTCTGTTTTCTTTGTTTTTCACAAAATATTTTATAGAAAACAAGGGTGTTTTTCCTCAACTAAACGAGCCTTATAGTTTCTATTTGTGCTAAGATTTGATGATACGACACACATAACTTATCACTGTTGTTTTTTGTTCCTTTCAAACTTTCAAATATACAGAAATAACTGTCAGATGTAATTCAAATAAGAAAACCTAATATTGATCAACAAATAACTAAGTCTTTTAAGACCAATTTGGTTCAATCCATGCATGAGGAGAGAAAACAAATGTATTTCCAAGAAAACCACTTGTGTGTTCTTGAATATCTTCGCCATCAAATGTGTGATACATGCATGTATCGAGTGAATAGAACACTATCTTCCTATTTTTGGTCTGCAGTTGCGGAAAGAAAATTGTGTTCTCCATCTGTGGCCTTTTGGCTTCAATGCAGAGACATGTTGCGTCACATATATAAATCATATGCTTTCCTATACCATCAACTTTCTCCCATTCTCCTTTCGATTCATTGTGCTTGAATACCTCAACATGTTGTCCACACTCGCCCACACTAACTAGTAACAAATGTTGATCGCATTTTGTTAAATATCTTTTAGTAGAAGATGAACGACTTTTTGGGGCTTTGGCTTCAACAACCTTCCACGAGTAATTTGGTTTGCCCAAGTTGTTAAAAACAATCAGCTCTCCTTCTTTACACAAGGCATAAAGATCTTGACCATCAATGATTGAAGAACATATTGTATGTCGGCCCGGGCCTAGATTAAGTGTATGCCAAGTTGGTTCCCGATTTACAAAGCAGATGTGAGCTTGCCAATGCTCTTCAGCGGTAATTGTAAACCCAACCACGATACAATTAGCAGAACTAGGTGGTGCTGAAAAAGATAGGTTCTCGAAGCAATCTAGTGATCGTGGAAGCTTCCGAAGCTCCCTTGTGAAAGGGTTAAATAATACATACCACGTTATCTCATTCTCAAACAACAACCAACCAAAGCTGGAACAAAATATTTTGTTTTGAACAACTGATATCTGGGACTTCTTAAAGTAGTTGTCACCAAACATCGGATCCATGAAGGTGATAATTCCTCGCTTTTTATCTACCACCATGAGCCAAGGTGAAACTACTGAGTACGTTTGCAATCTCTTTCTTGATCTTTTGTTGCTCCATTTTATCAAAGGTGCTGCTGAATGACATCTTTTGCATGTAGCACGGAAGTTCATGTATTCGACACCAACAGAATGCTCCATAATCGACTCCAAAAGATGAGACGGGATATTGAGGAGGTGTGATGCATTAATCTCAGCCCCATCATCCGATATTTCATGGTTGTTATTCATCTCTGATTTCGAATCATCTACGCATATGGCTTCTCCATGATCATCTTTGAGCCTGCATAAATACCAATATACAATTTTAAATATTTTGTTTTTGTCAATGAAAAATGGTTTGCGTCCCATTTGGGTCATTTTGAAAAAAAGGGGCGAATTACTACACAGCAGACTTTTAAATTTATAAAATTATACAGAATTACAAAAATATATACGTACACAAATTTTTAATTCATAAGTATTATGAAATTCTAAGAAACGGCCATTGGACACAAAATCGTATTTAATTGACCCAAACATACCTGCATTCCCACATTGATGCTTCACTTGCAGACGGCATCCGTGATGGTATAGACCATGGGGAGATAGTATTTTCTTTGACATTGTATGAGTATATTGTTTCGCCTAATTTGCAACGAATGTGTATATAACCTCCTAGCTCGGAGGCAGTTACACGGTTATAAGATATCGAATGATCACAGGCAAGATCCAAACAAAATATGCTGTCTTTGAGGTCGTCCATTTCTTCCCATAAACCATCAACCTTGAATATGTCATCTAAATCCAGTTCGTTAAAATCATCATTAATTATTTCCCAGTCTTTGAGGCCTTCCAATTCGTCCCACTTTATAGTAGTCATATCTATTTTATAGATATACACTTCAGCAGGTGTTGTCTTAGATTCCTCTTCGAAATATATTATAATGCAGAACAGTTCTGAAGAGTATCCTTTCAAATACTCAACGAAGTCTCCACAACAACGATATGAAGGTGGACTTTCTATAGGAGACTGGAATGTCCCAAACATCATTAGTTTTATTGCAACTTCTTTATCCATGACATTAATATCTATATGTATGATGAACGAAGTATAAGAACCGTCGGTGCTCAAGCCATATACTTTACCATTGCAACAAGTTAGGCTATGTAGTAATTTACCATCCAAAGTTAACTTCTTGAGTTGTTTGGCGTATGACATTTCGGTCCATCTATACTTCTTTCTTTTACTATCTAGCCTACAAAATACAAAAGTGGATTGATTGGATCTCGTTAACAAAAGAATTGAGGTCGGATCATCGGGAGGAGCAGACAAACAACCCTGTTTGATAGATTCATAGTTTCCGTCTTTCAAAATCAAGGTGGGGAGGCGTATCATCTCAGAAGTCACAGGGTTCCACAGAGACCACTTAATGTTGTGTAGATGATCAGAGAGTATTACCCATCCATGAAAAGTCCCATGGATACGTTTCCCGAGCAACTCTGGGATTTGACACTGATAATCAGGTAAGTCGTTATGTGTGGTGTAGAAAAACTGGTCAGTGGTGACGCGTTCTGTGCCTTCTAGACTCTTGGAAAGCAACCGTGGGTATTTAGCCGATAATAGAGGCAACCGATCACAAATAACTGAACCACTAGTGTTACACTCCATCCTAAACATTTGCATAACAATATTCAAAAGATTACATTAGACATAAGCATTAAACTAAGCTAATAAGCCACAATCCAAACACTCAAAAAGTTTTTATATGATTTGATACTAGCCAATTGAAGTCTAAATAAGTAAATATGCTAGGAAACGAAACTGAAACAGAATTTTCATTCCAATAAACTTAAGCTTTAAATATTGAATTCATACCTCAGAAAACTACACGGCTGAAGCTTTCAAATCTGACTCTAAACTTTTTTAAAGGAAGACCAGATACATAGATAATTGTTTGACTGATCAATGAATGAACTCAATGAAGGTTGTTGATGCATGTGTTTACAGTTTAGTACTGTACTATATACGAGTACTATGTTAAAGTGCATTTGTATTTGCCTTCATGTGGTTTTTAACTTTTTATAGCAAATAGTCAAACGGTTAAGTAAATTAACGAGAATAAGAGATTTACATGATTTATCCAAGACCCCTAACCTCGTATAAATTGTTCTAAATAATCACTGATTAATCAATTTGTAACATAGATTATGGTTGTTAGAATCATACCTCAAGTTTCTTCGACGACACCAAACCACCCAAATATCGAACTTCAATAATCTATACGTTCAATTATATCTCGAGACAAAACCACACGTCGATTTATAGTATTTGAATGTATGGTATATAACTGAATAATTATTTATAAGACATATAATTCCAAACAAAAAAGGAAAGTACCAGATTTAGGAATAATTAATCTTGACGTAATTTCAGAAAAGAAAAAATAGAATGTATATTCACATTGATGCATGGCCATGTTAACTCAACCGCTAAATTGCAAGCGAGTTAATGACTTTTATAAAGGAAACATACGAATCGTGTGACGTACACGCATTGTATCTAAGTGTTAATCACGTACGGTTTAAGTGAGTTGGTAAGGTCTAAGTATGTTGGTGAAAGGAAAATAATGAAAAACCGAGAGAAAAAAACGTTTAAAAAAGAGTTTTGCATCAGACATGAAAGTGAAAAAATACAAAATCTAGAATCGTAACAAGAGATCCCATCCTACTTAACAACAATCTTCATGCTTTACCAACATTATATATTCTGTTTGGACTTGGAAGTTGTAAAGACGGACATATGAAATAGAATCGGTTAGAGAACTTTTCTACATGTGAAAAAGTTGTAAAGTAAAATAAAAGTCTAACAAAACTGGCACTAATCAAAGTATAAAAAAAAAAATAATAATTAAAATGTATTCTATTTTATGTATATTTTACCTTCTTTTAAAACTTATTTTATATTTTCTTAAACTTCCATTTGATCTTTGTCTGTGATTTGGGAGTGTTTGTTTTAGTTTATATAGTGGGCTAGGGCTGAGCATGGCAGACCCAAAACCGACCTGGACTGGAAAATCGGACTAGACCGGATTGAACCGAACCGGACCGAGTAATTTCGGTCCGGTCCTCGGTTTGAGGTTTTGGACAAATTCGGTCATCGGTCCGGTCGGTCCAGTACGGTCTGGTTCGGTCTTACCAAAATATTGTCAAATATGTCTAATAGAACCGGACCGGACCAAGGACCGAACCGGACCGGATCCGGACCAAACCGGACTATTTCGGTCCGGTCTCGGTCCGGGGTTTCGGACCATTTCGGTCCTCGGTCCGGTCCGGTCTTGGCCGATCCGGTCCGGTCCCGGACCGATGCTCAGCCCTATAGTGGGCTTACAAGTTTATTAGCTTATATAAGCTTATAAGTCGAAATCAAATGTTTGATTAAACTTATATAAGTAGGCTTATAAGCTTTTATAAGGGGTTTTGGTAAGCCAAGAATTTTTAATTTATATAAGGGTAAGTGGCTTATATAAGAATATTATATGAAAAGACATTTATACACTTATTTAATAATTACATCCTTTTTATTTCTATGTACTTTGTTGTCATTATATGTTATTAACTATATAAGCTAAACTAAACACGTACGTAAAGCTTATGAGCTTATTATATATAAGTCATAAGTGACTTATATAACATTATATAAGCCCAATAAATAAGTTTAACCAAACACCCTTGGTATCAGTTAAAAAAACAAAAGTATACATTTTTAATAGCTTTGGTTTTACATCAAAAATCTCAAAATTTAGTCGGATTTTTTTTTCCGGTTTTGATTCATTCAACAAAAAGGAATCTAAACATAAAATTTTATTGTGCATGATGTATGATGTGTTGTAAACATGAAATCATTTCTTTGATTAAAAAAGTTAAAAGATAGACTTTTTAGATTGCTTTTGTGTGTTTGGGGGTTCTACAAAATAGGCAAGTTTACAATATATGTTCCAAACCCTCTTAACCAAATTCAAAGTTCATGTTTGAAACCCTCTTCAGTGAATTCGAACTTATGTTTCAAACTCAAATAAGAGAAATCATAACACGTGTTTCAAATCCCAAAACACGAGTTCCAAAAGCGAGTTAAGATCTACAGTAGGTTCACAAACCGAGTTGATAATTTGTGTTTCATAAGCGAATTGTAAGTTATAGATGAGATGGAAAACCACTTAATCATAATCAAGCTCTAAACATCGAGTTAAGGCGTGTGTTTCATAAGCGAGTTCTAAAAATAAGTTGTCATGAACAAGTTAGGAACTCACTTACGTGGGTCATAAGCGAGTTTGGACTTCTAGAGTAAAACAACAATGAGTTTTTTTTTTTCTTTTTTGAACAAAAAACAACAATGAGTTCAAGGGATGTTTTGGAACAACCAATTTTTAAATAAACGAGTTAACATAATCCCCAAACAATGGTTGTGGCAGGATATGTAAGTCGACAAAGGTGGTCGCAGTTGTTTCCTCCGGAAGAGCATAGAATAAGAAGAAAAAGTCTATAATTCTTAAAACCATGAGTCACGATAACCTTTTCAATCGCTCAACCGCGTCTAGTTTCCGCCACTCCTCTGCATCTAAAATAGATCAGTTATATGAAATCTCATATAGTTCTGATGATTCCAGGATCCCAATCAGTGAAATGCCACTAGTAAATCCCTACCATGTTTTCACAAAACCATCTAATTCCATCACAAAAAGAGTCAAGCAGCTAATTGGATCTAACCCACACAAACAAATAAAAGAGTTTGTACAAACATCAAAGTTCGATTCGCATCAGTTACCAGCATCCCAGATAGAACATTTGGTACCTTTGTCATTGCCGTCCGACCTTCCTCGACATTGTCTATCACAAGGGTACACACATATTCATTTCGGAGCTATAAGGTTAACATTAACCTTCCATGGAAGAAAAGGACTACCTGCATATTCAAGAATAGCCTTGCTTGATACAGGGTTTGTAGAATATCAGCATGCTTGTATTGGTACAATACAAACAACGTTGAACGCAAGAACAATTTTTGTCATGTTTTTCCCAAATTTTAACATGCCTCTCAATGATCCTTCACTATTCACAGCCCTCAAGGCCCAGATCCAGATTGGAGGTACGCCCCAAGTGAACACCTTTCAAGCCACGTTCCATTACCAAATGGCTTATCGAGTTCAAAACCACTCGTTAGACATTTTGGTTCCAGGACAAGACGATGCCGGAAATGCGCTACTCATCGACATAGACGCAAAAGCAACTCCAACGTGTACATACATACCGAAGCAGTTATCTCGAGATGAGTTACTCAAATTACTTCCAGAAAAGTGGATAACAAATTATGAGCAAATCCATCAAGCTCCTGTTCGATCGAACTCAGCTCCAGAATTTGTTAGACATGAGAATGGTCTCGTGGAGATCAAATTCTCGCAACCTAAGGCACCTAATGTGTTTCCAACAGGAATCCACATGATCGCACCAACAGAACCCAGCCAAACCCAGCCAAACTGTGACCAATGAGCCTGTTCAAGAAATCAAACACATATGGTGGGACGTATGTGATTGCGAAAGTTGTTTAGATGAAGCTCAAAAGCTTGAGGATGAAGAAGATGTCCCTAAGAAACGAAGATCTTCACAACAAAGACTCAAAAGGAGGTATGAAGACGGTGACCCAACAGTTGGACTTCTTGGAGAACCCTTAGGAAAATTTGACTACTATGTTTAATACCCAAAGCAAAACCAGATACCACAACCATCAACGACACCACAACCACCGAAAACACCACAACCACCTAAAACACCGCCACAACCACAAACACTTACACCCTATCACCAAAAGGCTTTATCTATCATTCATCAAACGCCACAACCGAAGAAAGATAAAGAAACAATCCCTTCACCAGTATTCCCAATAACAACACCCTCTTCAATATCATACGAACAAGAGTTCCCAGCCCTTACTGCATTTGAGCATCCTGATAGTCGAACCAAGCACGACTGGAAGATAAAAAATCCAACGACTATTGGTCCCACAGGACTCGCAAATATTGTTAGTCCCGCGGAAGCTACCCTAAACTGGCAAAGTGAAAATGATGTTGCTCTAAACAAAGTTCTCGCAAAAATACTCTCACAGCAAACCATGCTCGCAAATACCCAACAAAATCTTTCATCAAAAGTCGGAACCCTAGAGAGTATCATCCATGAACTTCGTTTCAAAATCCAAGAGCTTCACCGAGAACTTATCCAAATCATCAAAACATCACCCATAACCCAATCTTCCTCTTCTGTCTCTCAAAAGGAAGCAGAAATGCAAAACTTAAAAATCCAACTCCAAGATCTGGAACAGCAACATAAGCAAAAAAGAATTTCAACCCTTGTTGATGATCCTTGGAGATTGCCATCCACCCCTTTTGTAGGAATATCGTTTGAACCTCAACCATTACTACAATCCCACAACCAAACATCGTCACATTCACTAAACATGTGGGCATCAGAACAAAGAAAGCTAAAAGCCTCCACAAGCAAAAACCAAACTCCTCCACAAGAATCTAACCCTACAACCCATTCTAAAGTTCATGATGTCCTTCCAATTGAGCGGGTAAACCCTTTTTCAACTTTCCTACAATCCCTCACACAAACAGAAAGACCTCAGTGCTCCCATTCTGTAGCTCCAGTCATCCACTACCGACGTGAGGCTGAAGATGTGGATATTGTTGATGGATTTGAACACTTGTTCATGGCAGAACTAGAATATGCAGAATCAACAGTACAGTTTGATCCAGATGACTACGGAGAAAACTAAACACCACAAACAAGTTCCACGGATTTTCCACAGTCTGACATAAAGCAGACCTTCCACCATCAAAATGGCGTGAAAGAAGTATAGAGATGCTAACATGGTGTTCGTCAGAACTGCAATATTACACCATTGACATATTACACGAGATTGGTACCTCAGTCTTGGAGAATATCGCCAGCTACAATTGCAGCAGTCAGCATCCCCGGAAGCTTTTATAGGCTCCATATACTCTGAGTTCATTGGCAACCCCTATGAACACACTACCCATGCCAGAGAAGATTTTCTCAAGATGAAATGTTGCTCCTTCCAAAAGAAAGATTTCGAAAAACATTATGATCGTATGTCTCAGCGATTTTATTGTTTGAATGGAGTCGACGATGTCAATTTAAAGCAAGTTTTCTTGAACTCTTTTCCGGAATCCCTTGCTAATGAAGCATATCGGGCATTGGAAGCAAGAAATGTCACAATAGCTCAGTCATCTCTTGACGAACTATACCAGTTGATCATGAATGCCTTAGCCAAGCTTTGCAACCAGAAAAAGTTTCTTGCCGAGTTCGAAAGTACAGGAAAACGCCTCGGGTCAGCCTGCGATGACAAGTACCTAAAACTCAAGTGAAAAGACAAGTCATCATGTGAATGTACCCATACAAAAAGGAAATTTCATTCCAAACGTTATTCAACCTTCTCAAGACAACCCCGATTCTCTCAACGAAGAAGCAAGAAATGGAAATTCATCAAGAAGAAAAAGCAACGTGGCAAGACTTCAGATAGGTGCTTCATATGCCAAAAGAAAGGTCATTTTGCAAGAAACTGTCCAGACAAGAAAAAATCCCAAGCGCTTTTACAAGCCTTGAACCAGGTTGAACCAGTCGATCTTTCCGATCTAGAGTCACTATACTCTTTGGATGATGAACCAGGAGATTCACTCTTATGCACAATCGCCTATTTAGATTTCTCATCTGATGACGATTCTGACTCAGATTCCCTGACTAGTGATGATGATTTTGGAATTCACATGATAAATCTGATTCCACATGTACTGCCAGTACAAGAAGACCCACCATTACCACTAGCCAAAATCCACCTCCTTACAGATGCGTATGCAAAGCCAATCCCAGTTCTTGCATTTTTCGACACCGGCGCGTCCGTTTCCATCCTGAACCCTGCTATCTTACCAGACCACTATTGGAGACCTCACCATCAGAGTTTTATGGCCGCTAATGGAAAGAAATTTGTCATTGACAAAATAAGTGTCCCCATTAACATTCGCCTATTTCCAAAGTGCGTAATCAGAAGAAGGCTGTTGGGTTTGAGCTCGCATGGAAAAGATCTCTTGATCGGTTTTGATATCCTACATAAACTACCAAACTTACGATGAATGGGCACATGACTTTACTACAAAAGCTTTTTCAACCCTTGGACGACCATGCATCGCCTTTTTGTTGCAAGTGTTACTCCACCACTTGTTGATATCAACTGCATCAGACAAAAACTTATTCAAGACTCATGTGCTTCCTCACACGCCGAGTTTTTGGCAAAACACCCTTCACCTTTGTGTTTAAATCCCTCATTCTTTGTTTCGCTACCTTTTAAGCAAAACGAAGATGTTAATCCTACCAAAGCTAGTCACCCTGGAATGAACCCAGATCATTACCAGCTTGCTTTAGAAGAATGCAACCAACTGGTTGCTGAAGGAATTGTTGAACCTACCACCTCGCCATGGGCATGTGAGGCTTTTTACGTCAATAAAAGAAGCGAACAAGTTCGTGGAAAGCTCAGGTTGGTCATTAACTATCAACCGTTGAACCACTTTTTAGCTGATGATAAGTTTCCGCTTCCACAAAAGAAGTCGTTATTTCAACACCTGGCAGACGCTAAAGTCCTCTCCAAGTTCGACCTTAAGTCAGGATTTTGGCAACTGGTTATTAAGCCCGAAGATAGACCAAAAACCGGTTTCTGTATACCTGATCATCATTACCAGTGGAAAGTAATGTCGTTTGGTTTAAAAAATGCTCCGTCGGCCTTCCAAAAGGCAATGATAACCATTTTTGAGCCTATTCTTGCAAACACATTGGTCTACATTGATGATATCCTCTTATTCTCCCCAGATGAACAATCCCATGTAGAGTTACTTTCCAAGTTTTATTCTATTGTCACAAAGTATGGGATAATGATATCCAAGAAAAAGATGGAGGTTGGCGTAACCAAAATTCGCTTTCTTGGCATGGAAATCACAGACGGCAAGTACCAGCCTCAACCGCATGTCGCTCAAGAGTTACTGAAGTTTCCAGACGAATTAACTTCACAAAAAAGGATTCAACAGTTCCTCGGGTTAGTCAACTACATGTCTGATTTCCTACCCAAGCTATCAAATCACACTGCCCTGTTGTTCCCCATGTTGAAAAAGAATCCCCTACAGTGGACATCACGACAAACAGAAGCAGTAAAAGCTATCAAGTTGCTAGCCGAAAAGATGCCCCCACTGAAGATTCCCATCATGACTGAAAGAAGAATTTTGAAGACAGATGTCAGTGATGAGTGTTGGGGAGCTGTCCTACTTGTCCAAGATAACAATAATAAGAGACATGTATGTGGCTATAAGAGCGGCACGTTTAAACCCTCTGAACAACACTATCACTCTACATTCAAAGAGATTCTTACAGTCAAACGAGGCATTGAGAGATTCCAATTCCATCTAATCGGACACGAGTTTCACGTTGAAATGGACATGTCCTCCTTTCCACGTATGCTACAATTTAAACGGAAGATGCTTCCTCATGCACAACTTTTGAGATGGGCAAATTGGTTCTCACAGTGGAAGTTCACAGTAAGACACATCAAAGGAATAGAGAACGCACTTGCAGATTTTCTCTCTCGCCCAACTGCCTCTAAATCAGGAGAAAAATCCCCAAAGAAAGTAAGCCAAGTCCAAACACATACTTATAACTTTCTTTCAATGGTTCTTTCAGTCACTTCCTAAAGTGATTCAACATCCTCCTCCACACCTACACCACCACTCCCTGTCCTCAACCTGCCAGAAGAGATAATGGAAACAATCGCAGATTTAACCTTTGCAAAAAGGTCTAAATTAAGTTTCAAAACATTTCTCACTGTCCTCATACAGAAACATGGTTTGTGCAGAAATGGTCTCATGTTCCACCCTGACTACCCGTTTCTCAATGTGTTTCATATCCATGACCTATGGAACTTTCTGATGGAAGCATTGTGATTTTTCTGGTACCTGTTTGAAAGCTTCACAAAGGCATCTCCTTCAACACAGAAATTTTTTTGTCGTACATTGTCAAAAGCCAATTCAATGATGTCCGCCCTCACTCCAGGAATTTACTAACCATGATACAATGGTTTGTTCCTCACCACCAATGGACGCTATGGCTGACAGTGACTAGCAAAGGGAAGTATGTACTAGTGATGTTCAGAAGACCAGGATCCTTTTACCACCCAAGGATGTTAACGATGAAGGTTCACTCGTTTATCACTCAGGATCATGTTTCATTCATGACTGGTATGAAATTAACCCAGCCAGCACGAAGTGTGAAAGGATGTACCGGAACCTTTATGCAGATACAAGAAACCTAATGGCAAGAGTAAATGGTGTTGACCCTCACACAATTCCAACTTTTATAAGATGGAATATGATGCCATGGGGTGATGACCATCCCGATTCACTCAAATGGGCTGAAGCAAATCACAATTGGCTCATTGACAACCACAAAAATGACATAGACACAACGACCGATGAAGATGCTAACCCATATTCATCCGACGACGAAGACTCATTCGATTCAGTCTCATTTGGTTCAGTTGTTGACGCACATTTCGACCCATTCGAAGATGATCCAACCCATCCTGATTCACGTTGGAGTCCATGAAGAAGGCTAAACATTTTATGTTTAGTATAATGTTTTAATCTTTATGTTTTAGTATCTTGAGTTTGTTTGATGTTTCTAGTGTTTTCTAGTTTCAATAATGCTATATGATGTAAGCGTTTAGGTCATATGACAATAATGTGTAAAAGTAAGAAAGCTTGAAGGTTGTACCCAATCAAGGCTATATATATAGCCATGTATCTTGCCATTCTAGGGCATCAAAATTTGAAGTAATACAAGTGTGTGTTTTCTTATATCTCTCTCTACAATCTTCTCTCAAATCTCCTCTTTACAATTTCTTATAAACCATTGTTCTTACAGGTCTTCTATAGATCTGCCACAACTCCCCCTTACCTATATGGTATCAGAGCATCACGCTCTCACCATCACCATTACCCTTACCTTACTATTTCCTTTATACTAAATTCTTAATCGTATGCTCTGTGACTGCAGCCTTAGTGCTGATCTCTCACATCAGAAAATTAGAATTTAGCTTAAAGGCCTGACTTCTATATCTTTGAGTGTTATAGTTCTCTATCCCTTTATACTATCAGGGCCGTTGCAGGATATGTAAGTCGACAAAGGTGGTCGCAGTTGTTTCCTCCGGGAGAGTATAGAATAAGAAGAAAAAGTCTATAATTCTTAAAACCATGAGTCACGATAACCTTTTCAATCGCTCAACCTCGTCTAGTTTCCGCCACTCATCTGCATCTAAAATAGATCAGTTATATGAAATCTCATATAGTTCTGATGATTCCAGGATCCCAATCAGTAAAATGCCACTAGTAAATCCCTACCATGTTTCCACTAAACCATCCAATTCCATCACAAAAAGAGTCAAGCAGCTAATTGGATCTAACCCACACAAACAAATAAAAGAGTTTGTACAAACATCAAAGTTCGATTCGCATCAGTTACCAGCATCCCATATAGAACATTTGGTACCTTTGTCATTGCCTTCCGACCTTCCTCGACATTGTCTATCACAAGGGTACACACATATTCATTTCAGAGCTATAAGGTTAGCATTAACCTTCCATGGAAGAAAAGGACTACCTGCATATTCAAGAATAGCCTTGCTTGATACAAGATTTGCATAATATCAACATGCTTGTATTGGTACAATACAAACAACGTTGAACGCAGGAACAATTTTTGTCACGTTTTACCCAAATTTTAACATGCCTCTCAATGATCCTTCACTATTCACAGCCCTCAAGGCCCAGATCCAGATTGGAGGTACGCCCCAAGTGAACACCTTTCAAGCCACGTTCCATTACCAAATGGCTTATCGAGTTCAATACCACTCGTTAGACATTTTGGTTCCAGGACAAGACGATGCCGAAAATGCGCTACTCATCGACATAGACGCAAATGCAACTCCAACGTGTACATACATACCGAAGCAGTTATCTCGAGATGAGTTACTCAAATAACTTCCAGAAAAGTGGATAACAAATTATGAGCAAATCCATCAAGCTCCTGTTCGATCGAACTCAGCTCCAGAAATTGTTAGACATGAGAATGGTCTCGTGGAGATCAAATTCTCGCAACCTAAGGCACCTAATGTGTTTCCAACAGGAATCCACATGATCGCACCAGCAGAACCCATCCAAACCGTGACCAATGAGCCTGTTCAAGAAATCAAACACATATGGTGGGACGTATGTGATTACGAAAGTTGTTTAGATGAAGCTCAAAAGCTTGAGGATGAAGAAGATGTCCCTAAGAAACGAAGATCTTCACAACAAAGACTCAAAAGGAGGTATGAAGACGGTGACCCAACAGTTGGACTTCCTGGAGAACCCTCAGGAAAATTTGACTACTATGTTTTATACCCAAAGCAAAACCAGATACCACAACCATCAACGACACCACAACCATCAATTAACTATCCCTAAACGAGTTAGGACTTACTGCGTAGACCATAAGCGAGATAGGGATAGTTCAGTTATTTTACCTAAGCTAGTTGAATAAACAATATCCCTAATTACATTTGCCAAGCCCTAATTTCCTTTTAAACTCCAATTACTTTCGTAAACACAACTCAAAACAAATTGAAACATAAGAAAGCAAATTACGATCATTTCAAACAATAAAAACGCAAATCACATCTTATATCTTCTATAAGAACCGTTTATCATTTCTCACACGTTTCCAACAATGCCTAGACAACATGACATCTTTGTTAAGACTTAAGGTCCTCATGCTCCCTTTGCAAATATGGATTGTCGCCAAACTCATACGTTATTCATAAGGGATGCATATTGGACACCCACCCTTTTAGAATATTACTTTTGGATCCATGTCATGTGCAATATATCAAAAGTGGTTATTAAATCATCTTTAGACTTGAGATGCAAACAAGTTGGTATATGTGAAGCGCTATCTGGAATAAGGTAGTTATAAAGGATATAGCTAGAAATATTGTGAAGCAGTATCCACAGCACTTGCAGTCAAAATATAATTTGTGACTCTATTATTGGGTTGTATCCAGAATTAATCAAGTAGTTGTTTGGCCAAACCAAAATGGTAATGAAAGATGGTTCTTGACTGCATTTGGTATATCTGAATTATTTCTATGATGAGAAACTAAACTAAAATTATATGGAATGAGTTAGGATCCATATTCATGATTTAATAGTCTCTTTAACAAAGGGATGATTATAGTAAGACATAAATGATAATGCTACTAAGAATATTATTGAAACTTAGCCCACATACATTTCTAGTTAAATAACGAATGTGAGTGTTTCTAGATGTTTTCGTCGTTCGTATATACATTATTTGCTAATATATTCTCAAATGGGAGCTGTCGGGATAATGTGAATGTAGCAAGCAATATACGACTAGAGAGAGCATATTGGAGCCACGCACGTTAAAACACATAGAGTGCGTTTTGCTTTCACGTATTAATCCTTTAAGACACAAACCAAATAAGAAGCAATTTCCTTTTTGTCCTAGTGATTTGGTCGGTGATGAACGTTTTCAGTATATTAGTCGTTAAGTCACGGGCGAGGGTCGAATTTGAAATCTTCGTTAAAGTCGTGTCATAAACTTGAATGAATAGAAAAGAGAATGAATTTGAATATTTAAAACAAATAATTTAAATGACTATGAATATAAAGATATAAAACGATAAGAATGACAATTATATGACAATAAAAAAATGAAAGAAATATAAAATAATGTTAACAATAATAAAGATGCTAAACTATATGCTTATCAAGTGGAGTAATTTATTCAACAAGTGTGGATTTTTATTTTTCAATTTACGAATTAATAATTCTATAAAAATATAATTTCTCACAACGGTCGTTTTTATTGAAATGACATTTTTACAAAAACATTAATTTCTAAATCGATACTAAATCATTTCTCTGACTTTTGCTCTTTGAAATAAGCAAGTCTCAATTTAATCTAACGAAAATCACTAATCACCAATATTTTAAATCAATACTCATATCACAAATCACCGCCACTCAACAAGCTTAAACAAACTACTCGCTAGTCATCGCAATCACAATAATAAATAAACAACAACTAAGCATTTGACCATCAAAAGTAATAAACTTTAAGCTAGATATTGAAAAAGGAAAGAACTTTAGTACCCGTGGTCCGAAGAAAAACGCTCTAAAAACAATCAACATAACCAACAAAATATGGCCCGTAAAGTACACGGCCTCTCAAATAAAATTAATCAAATTAAGCTCCTCGTCAAAAGTGATGAACCGGATACGCCGAAATTACAAGAAAACAAACGTCAACGACAATTAGACTACACATCATTTTTAAAATTATATTTTAGAAAGTCTAATTTTTATTAACTATTAAAACTTATTTTAAAACTAATGTATTTAAGAAAAACTAAGTGTAAACGTTTAAGTAATTAAGAAAATAAAAGTGCAAACTAATATAAGTGTAAATAAGACTAGTTGCAAATTAACCTTAATGACTAAAATTTGAAAACACGACACGTATAGAAAGCAAGCGCAATTGGCAAAAGCATTGATTTGTGAATGGAAAATAGGTTCTGTTTGACTCTTACACACGTCTTTTTTTGTGTTTCAAGAAAACTCAACAGCAACATTGACAAAACTAATAATGAATGTGCAGACAAACATAGAAGATCTACGTTATGTTAAAAAAAGATCTACGTTGATAAAAAAACTAGTAATAAACCACTAGATACTACTGTAATATATCATCACAAAATTCAAATCCCATCGAATACCAACATGACAGTATCCGAATCAAAAACTTCAAACATCATACCAAAACTACTATCTTAGACCGAAGATCAACCTATCAAACTTCCTTTTTATTAAACGAAAATAAGATAAGATCCTAACAAACGAATTTAAAAAGAAATAAAAAGAAACTGAATTCTTTGCTTCATTAATATATCCGAATCACAAAACTTAGTCTTCGAAATCAAACTATCTTCAATAGACAAAAACATTTAATCCGAATGTAAAGTTAAATTTTATAAAAAGTTGAGTTTATGAAAAATACAAGAAAACTAACTTAATCTAAATCTATGATTGAAAAGAAAAGAAAAACATACAGAAAGTAACATATAAAAAAACTGCGTATGGTATATGCTCTCTCAGATCTGATCTACATAAAAGAGGTTATCTCTTTTTTTGGAGCTTGGTGGGTTGGACATGGGCTTTCCTTTTTTTCATTTCATTTGGGCCTTGTGGCTGTTGTTTGATTTCATTCCCACGAAACAAAAAAAATGGCTACACTTTTGATATGGCTTCACGTATCAATCTTGGGCCAGCATTATTGAGTAGCATATTAATGGGTCGGTCTGATCCATATAAATAGTGTCGGATCGGCCCAATAAAAGGTTAAAGCATCGTCGGACTCGATTTTACGTCTTCTTTCCAATTCTCGTGTCCATTTTGCTCTTTGGCTTCGTTTCTTGTGATTTCTTTGATATTCGTACCTACACACGCACAAACAACAAAACAATCATATATGTGGAAATATTGATGATTATTTATCCTTAAGCACGTTTTACGAGGAAATATGATGTGTAATTAGAGTCACATCACACCCCCTACTAAACAATTGTCGTTTCCTCACGCAATGCTAGAATAAAGTATAAAGCAACTCTGTTTTTCATTTATGAAAAGCATTTATTCACTTTGATAATAATATATGTGTAAATGACATAATGTATCGCTTTCATTATTCAAAAATAAATTTTAGGATCACAAAATTTGAATAGGTTCATCGTCCTCAACTTTTCACTCTTTCCATGCCAAACTCAAAAACAAGATCATTGTTAACAACAAGTTCTCATGTTAAGACCACTTATATAAGACATTTGTGTAGAACTCCTTCTCCATTATTCCTAAGTTGTATCTCTAGATTTTAAGGATTGTCATTCACCCGTAGGCTCATTTGACTTATTTATAATTATTAGTCCAAAAATGAAGGCAGAACGGTGTAAACCCGACACTTAGAACCTAACCTTATCCTCAAAAACCGTTGTCAATAAAGAAAGCCCATATCAAGGATAATTTAACACGATTTAGGAAATAAATTCCCGGATTTGAAATTTGGACATTAGAACTACTTATTATTTGTTCCTCCAAAGTCATGTTGACTTTATAGTGGAGTCAGCAACATTTACATCATATACCCTTAGGCTCTTTAAGGTGTAAAAGTGTTCCTAATCTATGATCCACGCCCTAAGGCTCCTTGAACCATAAACAAGGGAATTGACATTTATTATCAATCCACACCGTAAGGCTCCTTGAAATAATGATGAAGCAATTTTTATTAAACACTTACCATGCCATACACCCTAAGGCTCTAATGACAAGGCTCGTGCTACAGGTCCTACACCCAAATGCTCTTTGAGATCATGTTTTAATTGATTCTTTTTTATTTATGATATATATAGTAGGCCAAATTTCGCAATCCCATGGTCTGAATACCTCTTACTTAGTGGTTATGAGCCACCTTAGTCGGAAGTCCTCAACGTTGGCACCCTCAATGTGTTCTTGCTTTAATTACAACGGAAATAAAAGAGCCGGTTAAGAGCTAAAATATCGAACCTAAACCGGAAAAATCTTCATTTATTAAGCAATTAAATATTCAACTGTGAAGAAAGAGCCAGAAAAACTCATATAAAGAATAATTAACTTTAAAACTTATTATCAACTCTATCATCTCTCGTTCTCCACAATTTATAATCTTAAATAATGAGACTCGTGGATGCTTAGACTAATAAACCAATTAAGGTCTACATGGTTAAGGAATGAGCTAAGGTAAAACCGGTCGAGTCAAAAACTATTCTTATTTTCACCAACGGAAAGCTTACATTCGTGTCAAAAACACTTATTAAAATATGAAAAAAAAATTATGCAATTTTAAGCACATTTTTGAAAAACGGAGTACGTGAAGAGAATGAACAAAAGGAAATTCATATCGATAGATACCCCCATACTAAAACCAAACATTGTCCTCAATGTTTCAAGTCTAAGGGTATAATACTCCCAAACTAGAGACGAAGAGCCGAATGCAAAATTCTAGCATGGAAAGGGTATGACGCAAATAATTAAAAGCCGTTTATTAATTATGCTAATAAAAATAAGCGTTAGTAAAGGATATAATCATCGGATATCAGATGTCTTAAATGAAGGATCGAAACTCGAGTGACATGTGATGAAAACGAACTCGAGAGTCTTCGATATATGAGAAACCTAAACTCACATCACAAACGAAACACGAGAAACAAATGAAAGAGCACAAGCCCTTCACATTAGAAATAAGAAAGAAGATATAATGATAAGCATGGGAATCTCCCCCATGAGGCACCTCATTTTTGGTAACCGAGTCATTAGCTCGACTCGATCCCCGAATTCATTCATCCTTGGGGAAGCCTCTAATGTCGATACCGGAATCAAAAATCTTGTCCTCGTTCCCGGAGTACATTAATAAGTGAGAGGTCAGGTGATAAGTCATGAAAGGTAATAAGGTCCTCTCAACATGCGAGAAGTATGTAAAGTCATCATCCACGGGAGGTGGGGTGGGCAAAAAAATAAAATGCCATCCCCCGAGGACATTTGATGGTCACTAGACGGCATAGCCGTAAAGGTATCAATCATAGAATAATCAATGTCACCTCCCGGGTCAAAGCACTCATCCTCAATAATGGTCTCTAAAGTATGGGATGAAAGGTTCTAGGGAGGGGGACTCGGGACATTATCTTCATTCGTCAAATTATCGAAAATGAGAATGTCCCCCTCCGTGTAATCATCATCAATACCCAGTGGTATTGAGAGAATGTCGATTTCCTTGATAAATGGGTCATTACTCTCAACGGGAGTAAGAGACGGGGGTAAAGATTCGATAAGAGGAGTAGAATTCAACGCTTCAATTTTAGCAATAAGAAGATTAACTTTTAATAATTTCTTGCGAAGAATAAGGTCTTCCACCTCATCTAAAGGAGCAAGTTCATCGGTGAACTTCTCGTAAGCCGGAGAAAATAAATCGACACCGACCTCATCTCCCGGTGGAAATGGGTAAAAAGGAGAAATTTCAAACGTGAAATTATCATAGCATGGAGGAATGTCATCATTAAGAGAATGTTCGGCGGTGAACTTCTCATAAGATGCATCACGAGAATCTATAAGAGCGGCCTCGTCGGTAAGCTCATCACAAGTCGTCACATCACAAACCTCATCTAAAAATTTGCCGAGATGAAAATCACTAATCTCACTCGATATATCACTAACCTTAGACTCACATGGGATTGGAACAAAAGTCTCAACACTAGGATTAGTGCTAAGGTTCTCGTCCCCCGTGGTGAGAGAGTCTAAAGTTTCCTTAGTAGGAAAATTGAGAGTAGGAGTAGTAATCTCAGAAGATGGTTTGAGATCAAAAATATCATCCTTGTCATCATCATAACAATATGGAATCACAGAGACATGGAGGTATAAGCACTAGATACTTGCTCTTGTCGATTTTCGTCTTGCAATTTTTCGCTAAGGCTAACTAAACCTTCATGAACTTTTAGAAGTTGATTCGAAACAGTTCGTCACTCATTCCGAAAGAAGGCTGATGATCGAGGGTGTAATGTGGGGGCTCAAAATTATCAAAACCGGAATTATAGCACGTATCGGGCTCATAATAATTCATCGGTTGACAAGACAGAGAAAAACCCACAATTCTTGCAACACGGGTATAGAGAAAAACCCGGTGCATCGTGCGGATAAGTATCCCCATATATGCAAGAGGGGGAGATAATTTCATTAGAGGTGAAGTACGAATTGATCGCATTGCACGATGAACAATGTCCAAATTGTAAATTGTGGAGATCTCTTCCGCACCGCTCGCATGAACACTATTGACATGATTGAAAACCATACAATGGTCTCCCACACCCTACGCAATAGACATACGAATCCATGAAGAATTAAAAATGAGAGAGGTTGAGAAAAAGAATTATAGAAAGAAAGAGAAGTGGAAGATAAGAATTAAACGATAAGAGGGTGAGGAGAGAAGAATTAAACATGATAGAGGATAAAGAGGAATAATTTTGAAATTTTTTTTAAGAAAATATTATAATATAATATACTATATAAAACTATATATAATATATAATATATAGCTAAAGAAAACTAAAATCGACAAGAAAAATATTTTTGGATTTTTCTAAATGATATATATAGTAATAAAGAAAATAAAATAAGAAAATATTTTTTTATTGATTTTATAAATATTTTTAAATATAATATTTACAACAAGTCGAAAACACAACTAAAGCGTTGAAATCGTACTACCCTCCCTGACAGCGGGCAAGGGCAAGGGTCGAATTTGAAATCTTCGTTAAAGTCGTGTCATAAACTTGAATGAAAAGAAAAGAGAATGATTTTGAATATTTAAAACTACTAATTTAAATGACTATTAATATAAAGATATAAAATGATAAGAATGACAATTATATAACAATAAAAAAACGAAAGAAATATAAAATAATGCTAACAATAATAAAGATTCTAAACTATATGCTTATCAAGTGGAGTAATTTATTCAACAAGTGTGGATTTTTATTTTTCAGTTGACGAATTAATAATTCTATAAAAATATAATTTCTCACAACGGTCGTTTTTATTGAAATGACATTTTTACAAAAATATTAATTTCTAAATTGATACTCAATCATTTCTTCGAATTTTGCTCTTTGAAATAACCAAGTCTCAATTTAATCTAAAGAAAATCACTAATCAACAATATTTTAAATCCATACTCATATCACAAATCACCGCCACTCAACAAGCTTAAACAAACTACTCGCTAATCATCGCAATCACAATAATAAACAAACAACAACTAAGCATTTGACCATTAAAAGTAATAAACTTTAAGCTAGATATTGAAAAAGGAAAGAACTTTAGTACCCGTGGTCCGAAGAAAAACGCTCTAAAAAAATCAACATAACCAACAAAATATGGCCCGTAAAGTACACGGCCTCTCAAATCAAATTAATCAAATTAAGCTCCTCGTCAAAAGTGATGAACCGGATACACCGAAATTACAAGAAAACAAACATCAACGACAATTAGACTAAACATCATTTTTAAAATTATATTTTAGAAAGTCTAATTTTTATTAACTATTTATACTTATTTTAAAACTAATTTATTTAAAAAAAACTAATTGTAAACGTTTAAGTAATTAAGAAAATAAAAATGCAAACTAATATAAGTGTAAATAAGACTAGTTGTAAATTAACCTTTAATGACTAAAATTTGAAAACATGACACATATAGAAAGCTAGGACAATTGGCAAAAGCATTGATTTATGAATGGAAAATAGGCTATGTTTGACTCTTACACACATATTTTTTTTTGTGTTTCAAGAAAACTCAACAGCAACATTGATAAAACTAATAATGAATGTGCAGACAAGAGAACTACATTATGTTAAAAAAAAAGATCTACGTTGATAACAAAACTAGTAATAAACCATTAAATACTACTATAATATATCATCACAAAATTCAAATCCCATCGGATACCAACATGACAGTATCCAAATCAAAAACTTCAAACATCATACCAAAACTACTATCTTAGACCGAATATCAACCTATCAAACTTCCTTTTTATTAAACGAAAATAAGATAAGAGCCTAACAAACGAATTTAAAAAGAAATAAAAAGAAACTGAATTCCTTGCTTCATTAATATATCCGAATCACAAAACTTTGTCTTCGAAATCAAACTATCTAATAGACAAAAACATTTAATCCGAATGTAAAGTTAAAATTTATAAAAAGTTGAGTTTATGAAAAATACAAGAAAACAAACTTATTCTAAATCTACGATTAAAAAGAAAAGAAAAACATACAAAAAGTAACATATAAAAAAACTGCGTATGGTATATGCTCTCTCAGATATGATTTACATAAAAGAGGTTATCTCTTTTTTTTGGAGCTTGGTGGGCTGGACATGGGCTTTCCTTTCTTTTTCATTTCATTTGGGCCTTGTGGCTGTTGTTTGATTTCATTCCCACGAAACAAAAAATGGCTACACTTTTGATATGGCTTCACGTATCAATCCTGGGCCAGCATTATTGAGTAGCATATTAATGGGTCGGTTTGACCCATATAAATAGTGTCGGGTCAGCCCAATAAATGGTGAAAGCAAGGCCGGACTCGATTTTTCGTCTTCTTTCCAATTCTCGTGTCCGTTATACTCTTTGGCTTCGTTTCTTGTGATTTCTTTGATATCCGTACCTGCACACGTACAAACAACAAAACAAGCATATATGTGGAAATGTTGATGATTATTTATCCTTTTTAAGCACGTTTTACGAGGAAATATGATGTGTAATTAGAGTTACATCAGTCGGTTACAAAGAAGGATCTAGAAGGTATCTGGGTACTTTGAATGTTAAAATGATTATGATAAGTGTTATTGGTTTGTATTAATGATTAAAACTTGTTTTTTGAGCTTTATCACAACTAGGGTTCGAAAGGTATATTAGCACCCTTAACTCTACTCATTCTACATGAAAAATATTAGTATACAATAACACACAACGATCTGCTATCATTTTTGTTGGGAACTATAGACTTTGAGTTGATATGACAAAATAGATAAAAAGACGAAGGACTTGATAGCAAAATAGTTAGCTTAGTTAGTAAGCTAGGGTTTGTATGTAACGCCATTACCACTATTATATAAAAGGTGTTAGGCACCATGTTTATTCATTCATTCCAATACAATGTAAACCAAAGTGTGTGTGTGTGTTCCTCTTAGCGTCAAGCCTATAAGGCGCCTATGATTAATAGTTAGCTTATTAGTAAGCATCTTAATGGTAATCTTTATTAGTGAAAAACTTGTCTCTGATTATGATTGTCTTGATTCTTATTCGGTTGTTTATGTTACAATCATGTTGAGTCTACATCTATGGACTCAACATGTGGTATCAGAGCTTGTTGGCTCTCGGTCTGGTGATCTACAAGGTTTTCAGTTAAGGTTATTTTTCTGTTTTTCAATAAATAGATTGGTGCTCCTACCGATCTAGGGTTTTCCCAACAAACCTTAGATGATTTGATTGTGTTGTTGCTGATATTTTAATGTTGCTATCTTTGATCAGGAAAATAAGAACATGTTCTTGTGTGACATTAATAAACATAAATAATGGCAGAAGATTTGGGTTCTTGGATATTGGTACATGTTTAAATAAATGGCTATCAGAAGTAACAATACGTGACATAAAGTGATGGACATGTGGTTGTACCACGTGTGCATTCATCAAGGGATGGATTATGGTCAAATATGTCAATATTATATAAAGAGATCATGGCTGCGTGAGTTTTTGGAGTACTGGTTCATTACCGATTTGAGGATATGTGCTAAAGCGTGTTTTTGGAAGCAAATATGGTATGGGTTTCGTCATATGCTATTCTTCAGTGATACAGTTATATGGAACAGATTTTATGGGTTGCATGAATGTGTACAATGGTTATGGTACGTGCTTTAGTTTCCCTCTTTGACGTGGTATATATTGCTCAAAATATATGGAAGTGATTGGCTATGTTACTCCTGATCTTTCGGGATTGGAATAATTATTCATATATTTTGACATGGTTAATTTTTGTGGGTTGCAATATCGTTGATTTTGAATCCATAATTTAAGGGATGCTGACCATGTGATATACATGGAATATGTATATTGTGCGTGATTTATAGAGGGTACACTAGTTTTGATGGGAGAGTTTTGGGAAACACGTTCTAAAATTCCTGAATTGTAGGGAATCTAATTACTCCTTTCATGTCTCCTACATATTAAATGTAGAGGTGAGATCCTTATAGAACCCCATCCAAACAAGGAAGAAAAGAACACATCTCAACCACACAATAAATCTTCATCTAATGGTTAAAGTTCATTCAACCAACCATATATAAACCCATAAAAAACACAACAATCCATCATTTACTACAATCACTTTCTCTCTCTAAAATCACACACACACCCTATTACCCACCAACCACTCGTCGAAGAATCATTAACTATGGTCGGTGACTCATCGAATCCAATTCAGAAATAATAAAAAACGTCTCCGGGCACCTTAACCCGCCAACCCTAACTGGAATCACAAATAAAATTCGCCGGACAATAGTAAATCTCGCCAAAAAATATCACAACTGATCTAAAAAAACTATTAGTTTCTCTCAACAAAACACACACAAACACGCACTAAACTACCTGGTAATTGTAAAACATGAGATCTTGATTTGTTAAAAGTTGTTGAGAAACCAAGATCTATGAAAAATTAATATATGTGATTGTTAAAAATGGTTGAAAATTAATTAAAAGAGATACTTTATGTTCGGATCTTTAATTTTGGTGGGTCAATGCTTAAGAAAATGGTTCCTTTCAATTGGCATATGGTTAAGCTAACTTTTTGTCGTGTATATATATTTCCTAATTTGTACTATATTAAATTTCACTAATATGATTTTTGTAAGGGCCACTATTCTAACCATTTTCTTGTTATGATGCAACTTTCAGTAATTCGATTCTTGTTTTATATATTTTGCTTTTAAAAAGAAGACTGAACCAAATCAATATAGATTTTGATTTATGAAAGAGAATCACATGTGATTTTTGCAAAATCTCATGTGACTTGCTCTTTGTTGTTATAAATTGAACCATGTCATAATACGTTTTAATTTATAAACAAGTGCATCACATGTCATTTTGGTTAAATCACATGTGATACAAAAATTAAATGTGATTTGCTTTTTGTTTTGTTGTGTTTTTGTTATGAGAAAAAGAAAATCAAATGTGTAACTAAATCACTTGTGATTCAGAGTTGATATAGAAATGGCAATGATAGATTATCAGGATTGTTATTGAGAGTATAACTATTAATTTGTTGTAACATTCTTTTATGAGAATCACATATGATTCGTGTGTAAATCACATGTGATTCGCATACCAAATCACATGTGATTTGCATATCAAACATGCGTAAGAATACAACATACAAAGCAACGAAAATGCTTATGACTTGAACATGTCTTTTTCATTTATGATTTTTATAAAACAAAAGCACATCAGATTCACCCATTCATATTAACCAAGAATCATTATTCGTATATATCATTATGAGAAAACGTAAATGTTTTGCGATTTGCTCTTTGTTGTTGTTAACTCAATCAAATTCGATTGTGCTTTGATCTAGAAAAAAAATAAATCACACATGATTTAATTGTGCTCTTAGGTTCTTTAACAAGAATCATATGTGATTCATACGCTAATCACAAGTGATCAATGTAGAATCACATGTGTCCCATGTATGATTCATATAAATTAAGTGTAATCACACTTGATTCGTATGAATTACATGTAATTCTTCGTATAAATCACATGTGATTCGTATAAATCACACGTGATTCGTATAAATCACATGTGATTCGTATAAATCACAACGTAAAACATAATCACATGTAATTATCACCCAGTCACATGTAATTCAAGCAAAATTGCATGTGATTAAAAAAATCACATGTAACTCAAATACAAATTTGTTTTATATATTTCACATAAATGACAATAGACACATTAATATATTGACATAATTACATGAGATTCAAACAAAATCACATGTGATTCATCTAAAGTTGGTTTGTTAGAAAAAGTTATAGTTTCGGAATGCTTGAATCCCATTAACTTCAAGAAAAATTATATGTATTTATCATGGGATCATATGTAATTCAAGTAGAATTACATGTGATTCAAACAAAATCACGTGTAATTCAGAAGCCAATTTGTGTTATATATTTTACATGAATGACAATAGATATTTTAACATATTAAAAAAATTACATGTGATTCAAACAAAATCACATGTGATTCATCTAAAGTGGGTTTGTTAGAAAAAATTAAAGTTTCAAAATCACATGTAATGCAAAATCACAAGTAATTATCATCGAATCACATGTAATTCATGTAAAATTACGATTCAAACAATATCACATGTAATTTATGTAAGGTTACACATGATTCAAACAACATCACATGCAATTCAGAAGCCAATTTGTTTTATATATTTCGATATCCATATGGAAATGTAACGATCGGCTGGCCATTGTTTAGCTAAAAACCTGAAAAGGTAGTTTTTATAGCCATCATGCACTGCACATTGCAAGAAAGAAGCCACAAACTATGCTTGAAAAAAACTCTACTACATGTTGATCCCAAAGTCAGATCTTAAACCTTAATAGCTTGTTTAAGGGTTGTGATAGAGAGAAAGAATTCAATCTAACACTAGAGAAACTTTGCAAAGCAAAGTAACTAAACAAGATGCGGAATGTAATGTTTAGCACAAGAACAAATGAGATTCAAACGTTGCACTTTAATATATCAAAAGATATACGAATACCCAAAGTGGTATTAGGGTTTACAAAACCTTAAAGTAATAATAATGAAAAACGAAATGAGAAAGACACACATTGCATGCTAACCTAGTGAGTCCTTTTATAGATGCAAGGACCCACGTACAAGATCACTACTAACAAACTATGGAAAGTATTAAGGAATAATAACTGAAACGCGTAAATATCTATTCCATGTTTATCTTGACAACAGGGCCTTTGACTTCAGCAGGGGAACGGATCCCCCTGCCTTTGTTATTTAGCAGGGGGAACTTACTCTAGCAGGGGTATGAATAATCAACTAGCAGGGGAAACAAGTAAGCATAGATTTATTCCCAACAATCCTCCCCTAAACTTGTGCTTTCCCCTAAAGACAAGTTTCTGAATAAATGCTAGTTTGATGAGGATGCTTACAAACTCTCTGGCCAAATCTGACTATGAACCATTCTTACCAGATCATAAGCAACAGGCTTTTTGGCATCAACAATTAACTTAGCCTGTGCTAACTTCTTCAAGGTTTCCTGAGAGAAAGGATAATACCTGTGATTGAGTAAATAAACACTTACACCTTCCATGACTACCTCATAAACCCCAGAATTGGTAAACAGCTTCCAATACACCAAATCTCCTTTATCCACTGCATCAAATAGAGGATCAAATAATTCATGCTCATACATTCTATGCATGCACTCCCAGATTACCCAATCCTTCTCAACACCATCCATGGTAGGAGGTTTTGCAGCAAACGTCTTCTTCAATATTTTCCACAGATCTTCTAAGTCTTCACTATCCAAAATTTGAAACATGACATCTAGGCTTAGAAAAGTCTGTGCTGTATTGTCAGCCCTTGTAAGCTTCCACCAAGTTCTCCCTCTGTGTTCATAAACAGCATACTCTATGATAGCAAACTTCTTTCCAAGTTCACTAGGTGAGATTTCATCATTTTCCTGTAAGATAAGCTGTTTGTCAATTTCCTCATTTGATGGCCCTTGAGACTCTTTAGTGATTATGCCCACTTGCTCCATTCTCTTGAGTCTCTTTGCTGCCCTTTGTGCATTGAGTACTGACTTCTCAAGTACTTCTGGAAGACTTTCACCTGCTTGGTGTGATTCCCCTGCTGGGGATGATGCACCTGCTTGTGTAGTCTCTCCAGCTTTTCTTTTCTTTGTTGCTCTAGCTTTCTGTAGCACTTCACTTTGTCTCCTAAGATACTCAGCTTCCTCAGGAGTGTTGATAGTCATCCAATCCTCCACATCATACAACTTTAGAACTGGTCTGACTGCTCTCTTTATGGCTTCAAAGCTCATATCTGTGAAGTCACCATCCTTCCACTTTCTGTGCCTTTTAAGCAGAAGTTTGTAATGATCAAGCTGCCCTTTCTCTGAAGTTCTATACTTCTCACTCTGAATTTGCATTGCCCTTCTATCCAGATATTCAATTTGATATTTGTAAACAAGGCAAGTCAACTCATACCTTTCTTCTAAAGGAGCATTTTTCAACTCCTTCTCCCATTGATCAAGAAATTCTTCAACATGAGGTACCCTCTCATCTAGTTCCCTATGCATAATCTCAACCTGCTTAAGCATATCTTTGGGCCTCATTTTCTCCATCCTTTGACCCTGCATATCCATTTCCTCTTGTTGTAGCTTGAGAGCTACTTGTGCATCATGAGCTTCTTGGATCTTTTGCTGTTCAGGAGTCAGATACTTGAATTTTCTCTTGGGCTGTTGCACCATGATTCCTTTTCCTTTATCTTTTGGATCCACTGCTGGTGCTGGTTTTGCTTTAGTTGCAGGTTCTTTGATTGTTATCCCCTTCTGAGCTGGTTGCTTTCTGTTCTTCCTAACAAATGTTTGAGTTATGTTTTTAGCAGGGGATAAACTTACAGCAGTGGGATCAGCAATGGCAGGGGAAACTTTGGAAGCAGGGGCTTCTTCTTGATTGCCCATAGTGAGCAATGTTTGAGCAATGTCTTTGGTTGCACTCCCCTTGTCACTTCCTTTATCAGCACTTTCTTTCTTTCCATGCTCCATACCAGGATATGAATAATACTCAGTAGATCCTTCTTTGGCTGGAATTTCCTCCCCTTTGGAAGCATCCTCATCTGTGGAAAGAATCAGTCTGGGCTTTCTCCTCCCCTCAAGAGTAGCAAGTCTGGTTTCCAAATGAGAGATAACCAGACCTTGCTTTTTGACATCTTGTACAAGTTGTGCATTCTGCCTTTTCAGGCTCATGCACATTTTCGTCAATTCCAAGTTTGTCAAAGGTTTCATACTGCTCTCAATCCTAGAGGGGAATTTCTCCCCTTGTTGGATATCATGGAGTGGGGGAGAGGACTTATTGATGGTGTCACTATCCTGCTCACCCCTTGAGGATGAGACAGTAGTGGCAGCCAAACCCCCAGGTTGCTCCAAACTCTTGGAGACTCTCCTCTCTGCTGCTTGTGAAGATTCACCAGGCAAGGGAGACCTGGCAAACCTGGATTTAGAACGCCTTTCTTGGTGTGGATCAGCAGGTGGTAGGTTCTTGGCAGGGGATTCAGCAGGTGGATTTATGGCTGTTTGATGTTTGGCTTCTTCCCGTCTGATTTGGTCTAGCATGATTGAAGTGAATGGAATATTTCTGCCAGAGAACAAAGGTGATGGTGCAAGTAATGTGGTGAAAAGTTTGGTTGTGTGTTGGGTTGCTGAAAAATAGTTTCTGTGTATAATGGGGCCATGATCACTCATATTCAGCAAAACTTCTATAAACCTTGGATACATACAAAACTTTGAGGTGCTTGAAACATTTTTCACCATGCCTTTAAAAATCATTTGAGAAAAACAATACTTCCTTCCTGTTGCAAAGCAGATCAGGGCAGAAGCTATCTCACTACCAACTTCATTAAAAGCAGTGGTTTTGGGTGACAAACATTGCATAATAGTATGAATCAAAAGTTTCCAATGAGGGGCAAACTGGCCTTTAGCAAATTTCAATTTTTGTTTTTCCGAAAGTTTATACCCCAATTTTTCAAGACCTTCAAAAATTTCAGCCTCAGAAAAGTTGGTTATTCCATCCTCATCATCAAGGAGAAGATTCTCCCTAATGGAGGCAAGTGTGATTACTTTGGAATGACCATCAACTGTGCTTTGTATTATGACCTCTCCATTCACTGTTTTGGTCATGGCTTTAGACCAGAACTGTTGAATGTGTGAGGTATAAATGCGAGGACTTTAAAAAGGCCACTTTTTAAAGTCAAACTCGGCTGGTTCATCATGAAGCAAAGCAATTTGGTTATGATTAGGAGCAATTTTAAGAGTCATGATGAATTTGAAAAATAGTTTAAAGGTTTATAGAGATGGGAGGTAAGTGGGATTAGGTCGAAAGTGATTTGTGGACCTGCTGGTAAAGGGAATTAAGTTTATATAGGCGAATTGAAGAGCTGTGATTGGACCAAAATTTTCAAATTGCAAAAATATCAGGAATAAATCTTGATAAAAAATTAATATATTTGAAATAAAAGGAAAAGATTACCAATCAGCGAAGAAAGCGCCTTAAATATCTTTTAAAAAGAATAAAATATTCCCTAACCAAAATTTAAGCAGGCAGGCCCAACGGCTATGAACAGGGTAACGGTATTGTCGGTCAATGGTCAAACAGGGGAATGTTGTGAAGGCAGGGGAATGAAAAATAAACGCAGGGGAAACTTTCCTAGGGGTATTAAACTAGTCATGAAGGGACTAATGCTAACTAGCTCTGCTCTAATGCACATACTTGTATACACAAGATAGATACATAGAATCTCAAGAGTCCTCTATTCAGCAATGGTCCCAATACAAAAAGTTAATACATAAGCCCCCCTACACCAGGTAATCCCAAGAAATCATGCATACCCCAGTCACCATCCCAACCTTGTCCCTTACCTATGGTCAGTTAGTCTTGGCAATGTGTGCCACACATCTATATTTTGAACAGCAAGCTGCTTAAATAAAGAAATGCAAACACACACCACAGTGCCTCAAGGTTTCAAAGTTTAGACAAG
Source organism: Glebionis coronaria (assembly GCA_025667525.1). Classification (NCBI taxonomy): domain Eukaryota; kingdom Viridiplantae; phylum Streptophyta; class Magnoliopsida; order Asterales; family Asteraceae; genus Glebionis; species Glebionis coronaria. The sequence continues at coordinate 596,138,066 of CM046880.1, forward strand.
CTGTGCAGCAGGTCATCATTACCCTGAACCCCCACTCACCAATGGATATGATCTAAGACCATATATGAGCATTCTAAGAATACCCTGAATCCTAAAGGTTTGACCTAACCTCCCCTGAAACATAGAATATATACCTGATCCACCAAGGAGAGTAATATGCACCATATGAACCTCTGCATTGTTAGTCTAAAACCACATAAAACCACTTTTGAAAACAGAACACACCCTGCTTAAGAGAAAAATTCTCTTGGCAGGGGAATAAACCCCAAGCAGGGGAATCAGTGTTAAAAAGCAGTGGAATGAAAGATATGGTAAAAGTGACTAACAATTATACAACAACAACAATGAAGTAACCCTGATTACATAAGACAAAAATAGACATCAGATTTTAAGAAGTAACCATTCCAATACCTGCAATCAGATACTGAAACCTCCCTACCTCAAAAGCTTTTGTTAAAAGATCAGAAACATTAAGTTCTGTATCAATTTTCTCAGGGACAATCAGTCCTTTTTCAAAACAATCTCTGATAAAGTGATGTCTAATCTCAATATGTTTGGTTTTGCTATGAAAAACAGGATTCTTTATAATGCAAATAGTGCTGTTGTTGTCAATAAATATCTTGGTTTTAAGAAAGTTGTACCCATAATCAAGTAATTGATTTTGCACCCAAAGAACTTGACCATAGCATGCAGCAGCTGCTACATACTCAGCTTCAGTTGTGGATGTTGCCATGATGGTCTGCTTCTTACATTGCCAAGATATAAGCCTGCTCCCCAAAAATTGGCATCCCCCTGTTGTAGACTTCCTATCATTGTTGTCACCAGCATAATCACTATCTGAATAAGCTATCAGCTCAAATGGTGACTCCTTTGGATACCAGAGTCCTAGGGTGGGATGACATTTGAGATACCTAAAGATCCTTTTCACAGCAAATAAGTGACACTCTGTTGGTGACACCTGGTATCTTGCACATAAGCAGACTGCAAACATGATGTCAGGCCTGGAAGCAGTGAGATACATAAGAGACCCAATCATAGACCTGTAGTTCCTGACATCAATGGGCTTGCCAGGACCATCCTTGCCCCATGGATGATCCTTGTCCATGGGAGTGGACACCTTCTTCCCATCAGACATGCCAAACTTCTTTACAATCTCAGCTACATATTTGTCTTGTGAGATAAATATCCCATCTTTCCGCTGCTGAACTTGTAACCCCAAAAAGAAGTTTAGTTCTCCCATAGCACTCATTTGAAACTTATCCTGCATCAATTTGGCAAACTCTTTGCTAAGCATGGAGTTAGTTGATCCAAAAATAATGTCATCCACATAGACTTGTACTAGCAAAAGGTCACCCTTTTGTTTCTTTGTGAACAGGGTCTGATCAATCTTCCCCCTGCTGAATCCATTGTCTAGAAGATATTTGGAAAGAGTACCATACCAGGCTCTGGGAGCTTGGTGAAGGCCATACATGGCCTTTTTCACTTTGTATACTTTGTCAGGATGTTCTGGATCTTCAAACCCTGGTGGTTGCATGACATAGACTTCTTCATCAATGGTTCCATATAAGAATGCACTTTTCACATCCATCTGAAAAACAGTGAAGTCCATGAATGAGGCATAAGCAAGGAATAATCTAATAGCTTCAATCCTTGCTACTGGAGCAAACACCTCTTCATAATCAATCCCTTCTTCCTGAGTATACCCTTGTGCTACTAACCTTGCCTTGTTCCTGACAACTATTCCCCTTTCATCCTTTTTGTTCCTGAGCACCCACTTGGTCCCAATAGGCCTTGCCCATTTGGGACAATCAACCAGAATCCAAACCTCTTGTATGTCAAATTGTAAGAGCTCCTCTTGCATAGCTTCAACCCAGCTTGGGTCATTTAAAGCTTGAAAAATCTTCTTTGGCTCTTCTTGTGACAGAAATGCAGTAAACAGACAACATTGCATGTTGTCATGATTGAACTTCATGGTGATGTTAGCAATGAAGCTGTGCTCCTTTGCTGTATACCTTGTATGTCTTGGAGCTTCAGGATCACCAATAATCTGTGAGATAGGATGATCTTTATTAATTCTATAGGTAGGCTGCATGATGACTTCTGTTTCATCTTCTTCCAAATCAGAATTGATGGGGCTGTTTTGATTAGGAAAGAAGTCCTCAAAGGAACTTCCAAATGTGACAGCATGACCTAAAGATGGGTGCTTGTGAGCAGAATGAAGCTCTGAATAACTAGGACCTCCACTCCTGATGATTCTGCTTCCACTGCTGGATATGATAGGACCATCATTTATGGGTGTAGTTGATGAGATGAGTGGGGATTCTCTTTCTGCATCAGAAGTCTCATTAGCCTCATGGTCCTTTGTGAGAGAGGAATCAATTCCTCTAGCAGGGGAATCCAGGATTCCACTGCTTTTAGCCATTCCACTGCCTTCAGACATAGCAGGGGATGAGATTGGCTGTTCTTTTCTTGAAGCAGAGTCATCTTCTTGTTTATCAGCTTCACTAGGAAACAATGAGGGTACATTCATGTACCTCAGAGGTGACTTTTCAGCAGCAATTGTTTCTTGAGTACCTGAAATGTTAGTGTTCTGCAAGACAACAGGTATATAATTCATGGACTTAGAAAGTACATCTATATCAAAGAACCAATCAGGACCTGTTTGAACATCTTCAGGTTTGTCTTCAAGAAAGTTCACATGAAGATTTTCTGTGATTTTGCTTGTCTTCTTGTTGAAGACCCGATATCCCTTGCTGTTTAAAGAATAACCCACAAAATATCCATCATCACCCTTTTCACTAAACTTACCAAGATTGTCAATGGTGTTCAAGATGATAACATGACACCCAAAAGGTCTGAAAAAGTCAATTAAGGGAGGTCTTCCATTAAACAGCTGATAAGGGGTCTTGTTGTGTGCCTTGACCACCAAGGCCCTGTTTTGCACATAGCAAGCAGTGGATACAGCTTCAGCCCAAAAAATAACTGGAAGCTTGGAATCAGACAACATAGTTCTTGCAGCTTCAATGAGTGTCCTATTCCTTCTTTCTGGCACTCCATTCTGTTGAGGTGTTCTAGCAATGCTAAATTGCCTCTTGATGCCTTTGTTTATGCAGAAAGAATCCAGCTTGTGATTTCTGAACTCACCACCATTGTCTGATCTTATGGTAACTACCTTCATGCTTTTTGACAGTTCAATTTGATTGATGAACCCAATGAGTACATCAGCAGTGTCACTCTTTTCAAATAGAAAGAATGTCCATGTAAATCTTGAAAAGTCATCAGTAATCACTAAGCAGTACCATTTCTTCATTATACTTGCCACAGAAGTAGGACCAAAAAGATCCATATGCAATAGTTCCAATGGCTTGGTGGTGGACATACTTGTTTTTGACTTGCAAGATGCTCTGTGTTGCTTTCCTTTCAGACATGCTGCACAAGTATGTTCAGTGACAAAAGACTTGGAAGGAAGACCATGAACCAGATTATGCTTTACCAGTTTGTTCATGTTCTTGAAATTGAGATGACCAAGTCTTCTATGCCATTTCTTACATTCATCTGCTGAAGCTTTGGCAATGAAACATGTTTCATTGTCTTGGAGAGAGATGTCCTTGAGATCAATTGTGTACATGTTCTTCTGTCTTGGTGTTCTGAGAACAATTGGAGTGTCTTGTGGCAAGACAAACTCTTTTCCTAATACCAAGCATTCAGTGTCAGTAAACAAGACAAAATTCTTGTTATCAGTCATCTGTGACACACTGAAGAGATTATACTTGAGCTCCTTCACCAAATACACATTGTCAAAAGTCATCCCATTGGTGACAATAGTTCCTTTTCCTGTTATAGTCCCATGCCCATCTCCAAAAGAAACACCATCATTGTCATGCAGGGGTACAAAGTTAGACAGGTAAGCTTTGTGTCCAGTCATACTCCTTGAGCATCCACTATCCCAGTATGCTCTATCATCCCTTGTCTTCTTTGTCACCTGCAAAAGGAAAAACAAATTAGTTTTTCTTAGGGACCCAAGCCATTACAGACTTGGATCTACCTCGTGTATCAATGTAAGATAGCTTATCAAAGACTAGAGATACACCATTAGATTGAGTACCCCTTTTGGGTGCCCAAACCCAACGAGCTGAGGCTTTCACAGCTTTTCCCCATCTTCCCATGTTCCTAGAATGCACACCTCTTCTAGCAGGGGATACCCCAGTTTTAGCAGGGGAATCCTTATGCTTGGCAGAGGGAACCCACCTTTTGTTTTGGCCTCTATTCATGTGTTGGTAAGGTCTTGGGCCAGTTTTATTTGCAGTATAAGGTGTTGGGGTAGTCACAGACGTGTTGGGCTTTGAGTGAACATCATTTTCCTTTCTAAGGGCTGGAGCAACATATTTCTCAGCAACTCTATTTCTTAAGGCAGGGGCAACATACTTGGCAGGGGAAAAGGATTTTGCCCCTGCATTTAGAAGAATGGCTCTAGGTTGCATATCCTTTAAGGGATTTGCAGCCACCATCTCCATTGGTGCCTTACACTCTTGATAAGTGTGTTCAAAACTGCCACATGTGAAGCAGGGCTTGGTATTGATCACAAAGTCTTTTCCTAACTGATGGGACTTTTGGTCATTCCAATTCCTTTGATTACCTCTGACATTCCTGTACATACCAGCATATTTAATGATAGGTTTAGGAGACTGTGGTCTTGCCCTGCTCTTAGAGTTTGGATTGCTGCTAGAACTTCCTTCTTTTGAAAATTTAACAGGGTTATCAATTTTCTTTAAGCCAACCTGTTCCTGTTTAATATCCCTAATGACACTAGTTTTAACTAGAGGCTCTTCTGTATCAGCATTATTAGGTATATAAGCACTCAAGTCAAACTCAATGTCATCCTGTTTTTCAAAACAAGGGAGACCAGTCCATGACAAGTCTTTTCTAGGATAGGGAGCATGGATGTTAGCAGGGGGTGGGGGTATAGTAGCATTCATGTTCTTAATTCCAAACCCTGTTTTGTCCTTAGGAGATTGACCAATATCAAATGCCTTGGTTAAATCTTTTGAAGCTTTTCCAAATTTTTCAACAGTTTCCTCATCTATCTTTTGGTTAGCTTTAAAAATTTCAAGTTCAGCAGTTAAAACATTTATAGATTGGTTATTCTCCTTGGCATCTCTTTCTAGAATCACAATGTGATCCCTATATTCACTTTCTCTTTGCCTATACTCTCTTATGGTGGACTCTAGTTGTTCTAAAGCACGTTTGTAGTTATCAAGATCATTATCACAATTTATATAGTCAGCTTTTACCTTTCTGATTTGATCATTCAAAGATTCAGTATTTTTCCTACAAGCTTTAGTACAGTATGAGTCATCATATACCTCATTGTCAGAGCTGGAACTTGACATGGCCATAAGTGCAAAGTCTTCTTCCTTTTCCTCAGCCACCAAAGCTTGGTTTCTTTCCACACTTTCTGTCATAGCACTCCAGTCCCATCCATTTGCTCCATCTATCCCCTGCATTGCTACCATAGCTTTAGCACCAGAATCCTCATCCTTTCTATGGCTATTTCCAGACTTAGGTCCTCTGCACTCCCTGGCAAAATGACCCTTCTTGCCACAATTGTAGCATTCAACTTTTGCTTTATCAAACCCAGCCACATCAGATGGATTAATTGTGATCTTCTTCCCATACTTCTTTTGGAACCTGTTGGCTCTCATACTTAGCAAAGCCATATTCCACTTGATATCCAATTCTTCTAGTGCTTGCTTACTGATTTGATTCAGATCTTCATGTAACACTGTAGATCCTTGTGGACCTTGAGATGCTATGAAGGCACATGCAGTATCAAGGCTGAATGTAGCTGGTCTTTCTTCATCATAGGAAGGTCCAGACCTGGTAGCAGGGGAATAAGTAGCAGGGGCTACTTCTATTCCACTGTTCTTGGAGATTCCACTGCTTTGTGATATGAATGCCATGTTAGCAGGGGAATCAGCAATTCCACTTGAGTTGGTGGGAATTGTCCCTTTTGACTTCATTTCATTGACAATAGGTTCAAAAACTTTTAGGTTATTGTATATATCATCAATATTCTTGTTGTCCAAGTCATCTTTATTTTGCCAGATTGCCTTATAGACAAACCATTCTTTCTGGAGGCTGTTCAAAAACCTGGTATTCACCTGCTCTTTTGTCACCTCAATATCAAAGAATTCCAAGTGGGCCACCATGTCTTGAAGCCTATTGTAAATAGCTCCAATTGATTCATCACCAATTGCTTTGAAAGAAGCAAAATCGTCCAGCATTTGGTTCTTCTTCTTCTTCTTTGTGGCTTCATTTCCTCCAAAGGTTGTGCCTATGGCTTCCCATAGTTCCTTAGCTGTTTTGTATTTCCTGAATCTGAGTTGATGTCTATCAGGTAGGGCCAACAACAATGAGCTGTGAGCCCTGACATCATGCCTCCTAGCCAGTATTTCCTTATCACATAGAGCAGCAGATTTCTTCTTGTCCTTACCTTTGGAACTTTCACCTTCATCCTTGCCTTCTTCAACAGCCACCATTTTGTTGAATTGATCACCAAACTCTATGATCTCCCAGAGAACATAGTGTTCCATTTTCAGGTATTGTTGGATTCTGAATTCCCATAATTCAAAGTTTTCAGGATCCAACATGGGTAACTTGAGGTTATTATGGTTGTTGCTGTTTGTGGATGAATCTGAAGACATGTTTGCTATGAGGATTTTGTTCTTGATTTAGACAAAGTTTCTCAACAAGCTCTGATACCACTTGTTGATCCCAAAGTCAGATCTTAAACCTTAATAGCTTGTTTAAGGGTTGTGATAGAGAGAAAGAATTCAATCTAACACTAGAGAAACTTTGCAAAGCAAAGTAACTAAACAAGATGCGGAATGTAATGTTTAGCACAAGAACAAATGAGATTCAAATGTTGCACTTTAATATATCAAAAGATATACGAATACCCAAAGTGGTATTAGGGTTTACAAAACCTTAAAGTAATAATAATGAAAAACGAAATGAGAAAGACACACATTGCATGCTAACCTAGTGAGTCCTTTTATAGATGCAAGGACCCACGTACAAGATCACTACTAACAAACTATGGAAAGTATTAAGGAATAATAACTGAAACGCGTAAATATCTATTCCATGTTTATCTTGACAGCAGGGCCTTTGACTTCAGCAGGGGAACGGATCCCCCTGCCTTTGTTATTTAGCAGGGGGAACTTACTCTAGCAGGGGTATGAATAATCAACTAGCAGGGGAAACAAGTAAGCATAGATTTATTCCCAACACTACATTCGCATTTATGTAATTGTTACGCATAGCATAAGTGTTCATACTTGTTCAACAAAACGTGTTCAAGCTTGGTTACCCCACAAGCTTAAAAATAGTCTCCTACTACACTTTTTGAATTCATCCATTTCCTACACTAATACTTTTCTGTAAGCATTACTGTAACACCTCGCTCCGAAAAGAGTTAAGGTACTACTATTATGGTGTCACATTAAAAATATAATATTTTAAAAGGTCTAAAATGAAACTTTCTTAAAACTTCATAATACTCAAAGTAACACTTTAAAAATAGAAATCCCCAAAACAACAGGGTCCAAAATGAAAATGAACCAAATCATAAAATGTATTAAAGGTTTTATTAAACACTTGGGTGACTCTAAATGCACTCATCCAACTCTCAACGTCAGACTCCCGCTTAATACCTGCCACATGGAAAAAGAAAAGACTGAGCAAAACACTCAGTGATCGGATATAACAAATATATGCACAAGTGAAGGAAATATATTGGAAGCAATGTAACATAATTAGATGAATAAAAGTAATAATGAGTACAAAGAGGGTGAAATAAAAGGTATAGGAAATGACCATGAGCTCATATAACATATCACATATCATATCAAATCAAACAGACAGATTGGTGTACATGGGTAGCTACTCCCATGTACCAGAAGTGATGTGGGGCATATAACACATACCATCCACTCACTAAATCATATCCAAAATTTCCAAAATCCAAAAGCCTAGGATGCATCCATACGCCCCCTACAAATCCATCAAAGCACGTATACTAGCTCATGACTAGTAAAATATATATCCAAAATGGCCAATCCAAAAAGGGAACACCAAGATCTAATCACATCTTCCCAGATGGTGTCATGTTGTTGGTGCATCAATCGACATGGTCATGGTACCTCCATGACTAGTTACAGAATATGGCTCGGGCATAAGGGTTCAAAATCAAAGGTCATAACAAAGCATATATCATAATTGGTCCAAAAGAAGCATATGAATAAAAAATATCAAAGGGTTATAACGAATCAAAAGAATCAAAGGATCATATCAAATCAGCTTTTAAACTTACGGGGAACATAGCGATGGCATAGGGCATGATCAAAATAAAGACTGTACAAAAGAGAGTAGAAGGGCTCTTACTAAAAGAACCGAATATTCGTACCATGTTGCCAAATCAAACAAAACCCATACAAAACAATGGGAAATCCTAATCTCGTGTCACCAAGGCTATAAACATACATACCATACATCACATATACTGATCTTTAATCATATAATACAAGTTTCCAAAAATAGGTGACTGACTCTCCAAAATAGGAGTTTCCTTGTTTAAAAGATTGTCGGTAATTAAGGTATGTTTCACTACTTAACTACCCCATGACAAAATTCCCATAAACTCCCACAAAAATCACAGCGGTCAACCTATGGGTCAAAAAGGCCTCTGTAAAAGGGTGAAAGCCCAAAGGTTACCCAACCCAAGATTCGACTAGAACATACAGAATGATGCGACAGTTTTGACCCATCTAACCTGCTGTAAAAAAATTAACAAAAATTCAGGAGATGCCCCAACATATGAATATCACCCCCTGAAGTGGATTAAGTTAATTCGAATTATTAAAGTTCTTATAGCGTTTTTAGTGAACATGACTTTTTAGTCTTAAAAATCAGTTTTGACACCTTATGGAAAAACAATAGTAACTCGACCCTAAAATGTTCTTAAACATAAATGAAGACAAGGTATGAAGACTAGATTCATAGGAATATATCATAGGCTATTGAAACACATCAAATCCCATCCGAAAACTTGTTTTACCGCCCTTACAAGATTACTCAAAAATTGGAAAACCTTGGGTCTTAATTTGAGTTAACCATTTTAGGGTCTAGATCATATTACAAAGTCTTAGATCATTTAGTCATATAAAAACTTGTTTGGAACATATTAGGGCTAATCTAATCAGGATCTAACATGAGAAAATATTTTTAAGTCAAATCAATCACCATAACATGTTTTTAGGGTTTATAACCCTAAAAATCACATACTTATGAAAATAAACATAAAGCAAGATTACAGAAGGTGACACAAGGATTAAGAGGCTTACATGAACAGAATATAAGGATGATAAACACTAAAAACCAAGAAAAACAATAGGATGGAGGAGAAAGATGAGTGAAGACACCAAAAACACCTAGAAACTGGAGGTTCTTCAATGGAGGCTTAGAGAAAATCTTAAGCAAAGTATCAATGGAGGTTTCGATGAATATGGGGAGTTATGGGAAGTATGTATGTTCATAGGTGTTTAGGGATAGGGGTTTATGCAATTTTGGAAAGTAAATAAGAAGAATAAACATGTTTCAAAAATCTTTATACCCTTTCTCCTTTTGCAATATTTAGTCATAAAATCACACTTCTTCTCTCTTTTGGTGACAAAAACACATGACTAAAACCATGTAGGATTAGGTTAAATTTGATTTATTGCTAAGTTTACCTAAGTCTTACAAATAGCCTTAAACATTTACTCAAAATAAGGCCTTAACATTTTTAGAAACAAAACAAAATAAATATCTTTATATTTTAATAAGAAAACCGGCCCTAATTATTATTTAAGAAAATATATAATTTTTCTCATTTAAATAAACTTTATGTTATGTGATCAAAGGGTTTTATAACCTAAGATTTAGTTAGTTCAAAGTTATTTAAATAATTAAATGCATACTTTTAAAATTCCAAAAATGTAAAGAATTTTTAAAAATGAAATGATTTTTCAGAAATGACTTCAAATTTTCAAAATGACATAAATGACCGAAAATTCGTATTCTCAAAATATGAGTTTTATAATTACCCTTTTTAGTCTCAAAAAGATTCAAACATCTATGTGTTTCAACTTATATCACCTCAAACAAATAATTTATTTTTCACCAAATATCTAACACATTTAATATACTACCATCACAATAGCAAATGACCATCAATATACAATCCACTATCTATACAAATCTATGGTGGATTATACACACACAAGATGTGTAATCTTCTTCATAAACACTTAAAAAAGACTAACAATATAATCCACCATTGTAGAAACTAGAAGGGGGGTTGAATAGTTTCTAGTTACTTTTCAAAAAATTTGGCATAAACCCACTGTGCACGGTTCTTTAAACATACCCGCGGTTCTTTATCACTAACGAACTGCGTGTCCCTTTAAGGAACCGCCTACAGTGGACGATGCCATTTGTTACATGTTAAACTTTAACAATCCTTTGTATCAAATTCTCTATCAAGCTTGACTAGATATGAGATGTGTTTGATTGAAAGATAAATACTACAAGTAAGTAAACACACAATCACATCAAACCAAGAGTACATCAAGCAATAGTCTAAATACTAAGCACGCACGTACTAAGCATAAACTTTTCCGCAACTAGGATGTTTAGACTAAGTGATGTACACTTGACCATAATCTAAACATGAAGCACACAGGTACTAAGCCTTAGCTTTTCCGCAACTTAAATGTTTAGATTATGAGATGCACACAACACACAACAACAAGTATGCAACTATAAATACATCTAATAAGGTAAAGACATAAATATAAATGAAAGTACCGACACGATGATTTATAGTGGTTCGGTCACGAAGCTCCTCTTCGCCCTACTCCACTACTCGAGTACACCTTACTTGAGAGTTACTTCACTAGTCAACAAACTCCTTAAGGTGGAGAAACCATACACAACGCCGCTTATCCAATTTCCGACTCTAAGCGAAAAGTCGAGTCCTAATCTTAGGTAGGACTAATCTACACAATGTCGCCTACTTCACCATTTTCTGATACAAGGCTAGATGTCGAGTCCTAATCTTAGGTAGGACCAATCTACACACAACTTACACAACTTCCTAATTGACACACCAATTTGGATCTATACAACTACACAACTCTTCACAACTACACACCTACACAACTCTTCACAACTACCCAACTACCCAACTCTTCACCCTAGTTATGTTTTATGGCCCAACATAACAAATATTGTGTTTTATGGCATAAACACATAAACCATATAACTCTAAGTACTCACGACTTAGATCTATGACTCTAACACTTTATCCAAGTATTAACAAACTTAGATCTACACAACTAACACCTAATCCAAGGATACCCATCTCTTGGATCTACTACCCTTACAAACACATCCAAGTGAACCCAACACTTGGATCTTCTACATATACATAGTAGTAAAACAATGATTTGATCTAGAAGGAGAGATCTTCATCATGTTATGAACCCAACACTTCATGGTAATGAAAGTGTTCTTCTTTTTGCACTTGAGAGAATGAGAGGATTAAAGGAGAGAATCACATCTTAAACAAGATTAATCTAAACTAACTAATCAAGGAGTTTAAAGATGTTTTTCAAGAAACTGTGCAAAAAGGGTTGAAAGAAAAGCTGGAAATGATCCACTATTTATAGGGAAACAATGCAACGGCTATAAAGACCTGCGGTTCCTTAAATGCCCCCGCGGTTCCTTATCAATAAGGAACCGTGGTTCCTTTAAGGAACCTCTGGCTTGGAGACCGTGCATTTTTGTCCTGTAGTGGGGAAATACCATTTATACCCTCAAAGGATATTCCTTTGGCATTTGGAATATGCCAAATTCAAATTAAAAAATATTCTTTGGAATATACCTTAGAGAATATTCTTTGGAATATTCCAAATTGAAATTTCTATTTTCTTTTTAATAAAACATTTTCTTAAAAATAAAGTTTACTAAAATCTTTTGTCACATTTGACTAAATGTGAGTTTTAAGAAAATATTAATCCTTGATCACTTAGTTAGGTTAATGACATGTTTATTCATACCTTGAGTGATTCATGCCGAATGTGATCTTGGAGGTGTCGAGAGAAGTATACAAATGTATTCTTGAGTGATTACGAGAACCTTAACATTTTACATAGTGTATTGTGAGTTATACGTTTGTCATCAACAAAACACAAAGAGATTATATCGACAAAACATTGTAATGTTTGCACTAACAATCTCCCCCTTTTAGAGACAGGAAGTCAATTCCAATAGTTGCCTGATGCCCTGATCAATAACACAGAGCACAATTTATTCGAAGGGTTACAAAGCTCACTTTCAAGCAAGTAATTCAATATCAACATTAAAACATAGCAGAAGCATTCGTTAACACTTGCGAGATACATAAGTCTTTTGTGCACGTCATTTCCTTGCACTTCCGAACGGATAATTTCCATAAATACTATCATCTCAAGTCTGGTCAACAAATTTAACGGAACTCAATAAAAAAACGTTCTAAAGAACAATAAGACGGACTTCCCTCCAATTTTAAATGACTGATCCTAACAGGCTATCATTAGTTAAAAGTTATCAAGATAATAACATATAATTACTAAAGGCATTCTACTTAGGAAATGAGGTACCCTCGTATTTTGGCCACTGATCCTAAATCACTTCTATTATTAAATTATAGATGGCTAAAGAATAAACTAGTACATAGAAACAACCAACCAAATAAATCACTACAAAAATTTAAGTATTATCAAAACATTATCTGTCAAACATCAACCACCAATTATCACAACTTTATAAATGAAATCACATTTGACACACTTAGATGATCTCGTTTAGCTCGAACAGATTAATTCGGCTTATCCGAGTATTCAACTCCCATGTCAATCAATGAAACACTCAAAATGAAACTGTAACCGAATTCAGTTATCACTACTTCAAACAACAGAACCATCTGCGCTATAATCACACACACACACACACACACACACATTCATGTAATTGACTCCATTCACAACCGAACCGTAACAACGAAATCCATTAACAACCACATAATTAGTTTCAAAACATGAAACCCTAAGAACATAATCCATTCACAATGAAATTGATACATTTATAATCGGAGCATCAATCAGAATACATAAATCGAATTGTAATCTGAATGTGATGGAGACTTACTTGATTATATCGATTGCTGAGTTTGTTGATAAGCCGCTCAATTTTATGGGAAAACTAAAAGTGATTGGGTGTTTTTACATTTTAGGGGAAAGTTAAAAGTGATTTTGGTTTTATAAAAAATAAAAGCGTAGGGGTGGAATAAAAAATTTTGGAGGTGGAAATTAGGATCTTTCTAGAAGATATATTTAGCCCTTTTCCGATGGATTTACGAGGAATATGCATAGTCGTCACTAAGGTGTCGGAAATTTGTCGGTACGTTAAGTAAAATACTGATGGATTACCGACAGATATGTTATCCCTCGGAAATCTGCCGGAAGTCTATCAGAAATGTACATCCATCGGTAATCAGACACAACATGGTCGGTAAATCAGCGACAGAAACTCGTCCGTCGGAACTTCCGTTGGTGAAAGTCAACTTTCTAGTAGTGTAATACTGCAACTTGAGAGTAGAGACTATAACATGAAATATATATAGTTTCTGTTTGTGCTAAGATTTGATTATACGATATACACATAACTTATCACTGTTGTTTTTTGTTAGTTTCAAACTTTCAAATATAAAGAAATAGTTGTTGCAATGCAAATAAGAAAACGCAATTAGATATATATCAACTTTGCAAGACTCCAAAGTTCGTATACACCTTTTTCTCACACGATACTTGGCGTCTTGAAAAAAGTCAGTCCGTTCTTCAAACAATAAAACTCATCACATAACATGCAATATTTACATGAAACACGTCAAACAATTAACAGATGAACAAATGTAAAGATGAAACATGTCCTATGATGCTATGAAACACAATATTGATCAACAAATAACTAAGTCTTCTAAGACCAACTTGGTTCAATCCACGCATGAGCAGACCAAACAAATGTATTTCCAAGAAAACCACTTGCGTGCTCTTGAATATTTTCTCCATCAAATGTGTGATACATGCATGTATCGAGTGAATAGAACACTATCTTCCTATTCTTGGAATGCAATTGCGGAAAGAAGATCTTGTTTTCCATCTGTGGCATTTTGGCTTCAATGCAGAGACATGTTGCGTCACATATATAAATCATATGCTTTCCTACACCAGCAACTTTCTCCCATTCTTGTTTAGATGCATTGTGCTTGAATACCTCAACATGTTGTCCACACTCGCCCACACTAACTAGTAACAAATGTTGATCGCATTTTGTTAAATATTTTTGTGTCGAAGATGAACAACTTTTAGGGGCTTTAGCTTCAACAAGCTTCCATGAGTAATCCATTTTGCCCAAGTTGTTAAAAACAATCAGCTCTCCTTCTTTACACAAGGCATAAAGATCTTGACCATCAAATATTGAAGAACATATCGTATGTCTGTCTGGGCCGAGATTAAGTGTATGCCAATTTGGTTGCCAATTTAGTTCTTCCCAATTTATAAATTGGAAGTGAGCTTGCCAAGGCCCTACAGTAGTAAATCCAACCACGATACAACTAGTGGAAGTAGGTGACGCTGAAAAAGTTAAGCTTTCGAAGTGAGTTTGTGATTTCGGAAGCTTTCGAAGATCATTTGTGAAAGGGTTATATAATACATAGCACCTGAAGCGAGTCTCAAACAGCAACCAACCAAAGCTTGAACAAAATATTTTATTTTCAACAATTGATATCTTGGATTTTTTCTTGAAGTAGTTGTCGCCAAGCACCGGATCTATGAAGGTGATCATATCTTGATTTTTTTCTACCACTATGAGCCAAGGTGAAACTAATGAGTATGTTTGCAATCTCTGTATTGATCTTTTGTTGCTCCAGTTAATCAAAGGTGCTGCCAAATGACATCGTTTGCATGTAGCACGGAAGTTCATGTATTCGACACCAACATAATGCTCCATAATGGACTCCAAAAGATGAGACGGGATATTGAGGAGATGTGATGCATTAATATCAACCCTATCATCCAATATTTCATCGTTGTTATTCATCTCTGATTTAGAATCATCTACGCATTTGGCTTCTGGATGATCATCTTCTAGCCTACATAAATTTCAATATGCAATTTCACTAAAACACAGCAGACTTCATAAATATTAAAAGTTAAAAAAACATAGGTACAAAACTATTAAAAACCTATAGTAAAACACACCTGCATTCCCACCACATTGATGCATCACTTGCAGGCAGCATTCGAGATGGTGTAGACCATACGGAGATGGTATTATCTTTGACATGGTACGAGTATATTGTTTTGCCCATTTTGCAACGAATGTGTAACCTCCTAGCTCGGAGGCAATTACACTGCTATAAGATACCGAGTGATCACGGGAAAGATCCAAACAGAATATGCCGTCTTTGAGGTCATCCATTTCTTTCCATAACCCATCAACCTTGAGTATGTCTTGTAAATCCAGTCGTTGAAAATCGTCATCAGTTATCTCCCAGTCTTTGAGACCTTCTAATTCTTCCCACTTTATGCTAGTCATGTCTATTTTAAACACATATACATCAACAAGTTTATTATGTTTTTCTTTAGTTTCTTCATCAAAGTATACATCAATCCAGAACAATTCTGTACAAGATCCATACAAATACTCAATCGCGTCCTCACCAGAAGGAATCCGATAGGAAGGATTGTCTGTAAGAGGGTATGGCCCGAACATCATTAGTGTTATTGCAACTTCCTTATCCGTAACCTTAATATCTATATGTATGACGAATGGAATAAAAGAACCATCCGTACTCAAGCCATATACTTTACCATTGCAACAAGTTAGGCTGTGTAATAATTCACCATCTAAAGTTAATTTCTTGAGTTGCCTGGCGTACGACATTTCGGTCCATCTAGACTTTTTTCTTTTACAATCTAGCCTACAAAATACAAAGGTAGGTTTATTGGATCTCGTTAACAAAAGAATTGAACTCAGATCATCGGGAGGAGCAGACAAACAACCCAGTCTGATAGATTCATAGTCTCCATCTTTCAAAATCAAGGTGGGGAGGCGTATGATCTTAGAAGTCACAGGGTTCCAAAGAGACCACTTAATGTTGTGTGAATGATCAGAGAGTATTACCCATCCATGAAAACTTCCATGGATACGTTTCCCGAATAACTCTGGGATTTGACACGGATAATGAGGCAACTCGTCGCCTATAGTATAGAAAAACTGTTCATTAGTGACGCGTTCAGTGTCTTCTTCTAGACTTTGGGAAACCAACCATGGATATTTTGCACATAACAGAGGCAATCGATCATCACAAACAGAACTACTAGAAACACTCTCCATCCTAAACATGTAGATAACAATATTTAAAAGTTAGTAGTACTTATTAATACGCATTACTCTAAGCTAATAACAGTACAACAATCCAAACACTAAAAAAGCTTAATGATTTAATAGAAGAAATCGGGAAAAAAAAGTGTTTATTTAAATATGCATGATAATAATCAAATTGTAATACTAGTTATGAACATTAGAATCGTACCTCAGACTTGTTCGAGACTAAACGTAATTTGAATATTTAATCTGACAGTCGAGATGTTTAGTATTTGAATGTAATAATGTATGTCGTTTACGATCAAGGAGAACCGGAATAACTATTTATAAGATATAATTCCAAGCAGAAAAGGAAAGCACGTAGGTTTAGGAATGAATTTTTGTATCTTGCCATAATTAAGTTTCCTTTTTTTACTGTATAGTGATTTACCACGGTTTCATTATTCCATAAGTAAACTTTTTCTTATTTTAACTTCCACGATCGCAAATTATCAACTACTACGTACGAGATTCGCCAATTCCTCCACACTGCTGCAGTTATATGATAGAACAAGCCTTTTTACGACACAATATAGTATATTTTTCTTATATGGTTGATCTGAATGAAAACCCCGCATGCATGTTAAGATCATAATTATTATGCAACATCTTGATCCTATCGTATCATGAGTCATCAACTTCCCATGTAGAAAGACAACCTATGATCCTTGTGAAAATATTAATATAGCGTATGTAGTTATTATTTATACAAGATATGATTATTAATAAAAGACTAATAAAAGACTATAATGGAAGGGATCAATACTCGATCTCAAGTTGGGTCAAATGTCATCCGTTGCTAAGTTTTATTTAGAAAACATGAATAACCAAGCCTTTGATTTTAGCTCAAAGAAAAAATTATAGGTGTATGGATGTTGTTGTTGCAAAATCAGGAAAATAACAGGTACTTAGTTATGTAAATTCTGTTACTTGGTTGAACTTTAGGATGGATTTGATCTTTTAACTTAGACATTGACAGCTTAGGTACAGTCCACATCAGAACTAGATTTCTGGTGTTATGAAAAAAGTGACTGTCACATCAACAATCCACTGTATAACATCAGAATTCAGGTGGTTTGATTAACACTATATTTTTGGTGTTCTGCCAATTTTTTTTCATTTAAATAAACAAACTATTTAAAATTAAATAAAATTCGTTAATAAACTTAAAAACGTTACAAATGACTTAAAAAAACCTAAAAACACAAATTAATGATTGATACTCCACAAATGTTTCACAAATCATGCGAAGGTCTTCATGAACTGTTTTATCACGAAGTTCTTTAAGTTTCCTTTGATGAGTCTCACAACGTTCAATCCATGTTCGTTTAATATTTGGTGTTGGCAACACATACATGTCTCGATATTCACTAATCTCAAACTTTTGATCCTTCAAAATCATATTGTGTAGTATGATGCAACAATAAAAGCCCCCAACGGTCATTTTTTTCGAAAAAACAAAAAGTAGTCGTTGGTGTTTCAAAATTTTTTTAAAAAAAATAAATAAAAAACCTATAACGCGAGCCAGGTTGCAGTCTCGCGTCATAGGCTCGCGTTATGGTATCATTCTGGGCTGGTGGGTACGACGCCAGAGCTCACGACGCGAGCGAGGGTGTAGCTTCTGACACCATGGTGCTCGCGTTTTCACTATGGCTCAAGCCATAGGCTACCGTACCCCAACCTCTAACTATTATCTATACCACTATAAAAAAAACTATTTTTAACTCCGATTTTAATCTAAAACATCAAGTTCATCTCATATTATCTTCGAACCAAAAATTAAGATAGAGTAAGCGAATCTCAACCATATATCATTTTTAATTAAAATAAAGTGATATAATATTGATATTCTATTTATTTTGTAACAATTTTTGATAACAGCTTTTTAACAAATTATTGAAAATCACATTTATTTTAAGTCGAAATATTTTTTAGTTTATTTTTTTAATTGTCTAATTCACTATATTTTTTTTTAATATTTTGGCTCTTTTATTCAATATTCTTTCTTATATATTTTTGTGATTTTTTATTGCAGTTTTTTATGTTTATTTTATTTTGATTGAATATTTTTACAACTTAGTGTTAACAAGGGTTTAAGCCCGGGCTTCGTCCCGGGTTGTCGAGTGTTTTGTTGCGAGCAAATTAGCATCATAAAGATTAACATAATATCACACTACAACAATATCTAACTTTTTTTGTTTTAGTCTATACATGTTAGAAAAGCATCATAAAGGATAAGTAAATATTTGATTTTATGAATGCGCATGTGCCCATTTGTCTTTAGAAATCAGCAAATACATACAACTGATCATATAAGCATGCTTGTCTCTCCTCTTTCCTTTCATCAGTTGCTACATATGAAGGTTACGTGATGCCATAAATAAATCAAAAGGGCTCTTGGCACTGTTCACATCAAGTTAGGTTGTTTTTTAAGTTTCTCCTTCTTCACTTTATCTCACGTTGACCTACATACATGCATAATCCATCACTCAAATTAACAATTAACATGTAACGCTTTCTTGTTCACCTAAAAAACGACACACAAAGAAAAATTGAAGCATTGCGTCTATCTTCTGAGAACAATGAAATTCCGCATACTTTGATGTTCTGGTATAGACGTTTCAAATTCAAAAAGGAGTGTTGGAAATTTAAAATCTTATTTCCTTTATAAGAGTGTTTGGAGGTGCATATTAGAGCTGTCAATCTGTTAACCAGAACTATGCAATACAATCTAACCTCTTCACAGCTTGGCATCATGTATAGCCTTATGTAGATCAGTAATCCCCCTATATACAATGTAGGAAGTATAACGTAACATGCGTAGATGGAAGTATTAACAAAATGACAAACATTACCAATTCTAATACATATTTCTTCTAGACTCTATTATATATATAATGTCTTTTTTATAACTAATCCTGAGTGTTGAGTATTATATCTTATATATGTTACTGGGTAGTGAATTCGGTTAACATAACATTTTAATATGTTGAGAACCAAAAGCGAGGAATTTTTTACCTGTTGCTCACTCACTGCCACGTATCCCCACTCGGCCATCAACGATTTTCTTTCTTTCTTTGGCATGTCAACCATTTCTGTTAAACGGGTCTCTTTCTGTTGTTGATCTAGACTAAACGCCACCACATAACCATCTTGCCTTTGAGGCCCAATTCCACCATAACGACCCTTGTGGGCCCATGTCCTCTTCTAGATAACCACTTCCGCTTACATCTGAGAATCGTAAACGAACTTCCTTGCATAGCCTTTAAGCTACTCTGCAGAAGAACCTCTTTCACAATAACAGAAATTTAAATCTTGCAACATGTGTAGCGATATATCCGAGTTTTTTCGGCTTTGTGACGGAGTCGCTGCAAATATGTTCGAAGCCGAAAAAAAGAGGATAAATCGCTACTCATGTTGCAAGCTTTACGTTTCAAATAAAACTACACATAGCTGCAACGTTACACCTAAAGTACTAAACTTAGCGCCACAGTAAGCCGCTATTGAAACTAATGAAATCGAAAACATATTACACATAATAGTATTCTTAAAAACATCCATCTTAAACAATATACCCAATATATATAAACTGCAACATGCATTCAAGCTTCAACCATTTGTGTAAACATAATAGATAAGTTATATATAAGACGAATTCGATAAACATAGATTGACATAATATAAAAGAACCAATAAGCACAATCGGCTTTAACCTTAGACTAACATAATATAGAAAACCAACTGATTCCTAACTGCAGTCACAGAACCTGTTTTTTTATTTTAACTTATATACTTCACATTATTAATTATGATTCTATACCTTGTTCATTCTGATATCTGTCGTTTTAATAAAAAATCATTAGAGTTGTAACTGCATTCACATTACTCATAATATTTACCTTGGAAAACTATTTTTATTTTAAATTATATACTTCAAATCGCCTAGATTCGGGGTACCTTACCGTCTAAGCGCAACATGTTGAGATAACTTACTATAGAATGATTTCACTATCCTCCTTGGGGGATCTGCTTAATTAAGTAAGAGTCTAAAGACGACACAAAATAGTAAACAAACCAAATCAAAAAATAAGCGCAAGGAAAATCATAAATCATAATCATAAGTAAACAGATCTACTTACCCTTGCTTTGCTTCTGAATCCATACTAGACCAAATCTTGTTTCAAAAGCAACCATTTTTCCATCAGTAAATAAACATTCCACAAAGTACTCGGCCCTTTCAATCACATCCTTCCTCGTTCGTTGACACTCAAGATCAGTATAACACATTCCTTCCTGAAAAAATATAAGAGAAATGTTAGTTTGTAACGCCACCTTTATTTGAGTGTTGAATTAACGCAGTTTTTGGTAAATAATGGTTCAGGTTTTGGTAAATGGGTTTGATCTTTTTAAGAACAACTCGGCCACACAATATGAGCTAACACAACTCTCATATTAATCATGCCACCTTAAATCCATGCCAAGCCTTAATAACATGAAAATGGTTTCAAGATAATAAAGTAGTATGCAGACTTACCAAGTATTAAAAGTTTAAGCTGAGTTTGACAAAGAGCTCAATCTTCAAGGGTTAGTAAGGTAAGTTGGTTTTTCATTATTTACAAATACTTTTCCATATTTTGCTATTTATGTAAGTGCAGGGGTTAAATATGACAAGCTTGGAAAGAGGAAGACGCTGTTGACTCAAGGGCTATATATACGACTCATATTAGCTTATTAGGGTTAATCGTTTTTGTTATATTTTCTCTCACATTGTTAAGGTCGCCATTGTTGATACGATCTTGAGTTGGTTTGTTCAAACTGATTAAGTGTTCATTGATCTTGTTTGTAAGATCATTATAACACATCTGGTTGTATTCTTTTCTTTCTTCTTGTATTGTAAGTTTGATCCAAAAGCTAGGAATCACATTTGAAGTGATTGCCTAACGCAGTTAATAAAAATAATAAGGGGAGGTTGGTTGAATCATCTTGATCCGTGTTTTTGTTAAAATCGAATATGGTATCAGAGCCTTTGGTTCTTGATATCTGAGTTTTAAACCGTTTTTATTGAAGATCTTGATTAATCTTGTGGTTTATCTTGTGTTAAATGTGATTAATTACAAGTTTTTGATCGATTAAATTTTTTAGGGTTTTAAAATTTGGGGGTTTTCTGATTCTTGGTGTTCTGTGGTGATTAATTGGGTTCTTTATTGATTAAATGAGTTTAATTGCATCTCTGGTAAGGTTAATTGAAGAAACCCTAAATTTCAGAAATTAGGGTTTCGTTCAATTTTTGGGGGTTTGTTATTTTTTGTTGGTTATTTGTTATTACTAACATTTTTCAGGTTGATATTCCGCTGTGCTTGTTGTTTGTGGTGAGATCTTCTTGATCTCATTGGTTCTTGGATACTTTTGCTGGTAGCTGCGCGTGTTGTAACACCTCTCTTGCTCTCTCTTGTTTTTATGTTTTTTAGAAGGGGATTTAGGTGTCGAAGGGATTAGATAGTTTTGGTGGATTGATTCAGTTTTCATTTGTGCTAGTTGGTTGTTGTTTGTAGAGGAGGTACAAGGGGTTCTTTGTGTTTTGTGTGATATTTGTGTGTTTTCATTATGTCTGTTTCAAAGAAAAGTGACCAGGATGATAATCCTGTTAGTGATACTGAAACCGAAAGTGAAACTGTCATTCATACTAATGACCCTTTGTATTTACACCCTACTGACACAAATGGGCAGCCCATTGTGAGTGTTAAACTCACTGGTCCAGAAAACTATAAAGTTTGGGCTGCTGCATTTAAACTTGCATTGCATACTAAGAATAAATTGGGTTTTATTGATGGTACTTGTGAGAAAAATAATGATGATATTGTTTTGGCTGATCAATGGGATAGGTGTAATGCTGTGGTCTTATCTTGGCTTCTTGGATGTATCTCTTTTGAGTTATATCAAGGACAAATTTTTTCTAAAAATGCTAAAGATGTGTGGGATGAATTTAAAGAAACATATGATAAAATAGATGGATATGTTATCTATAATTTGCACTTTAAAATTTGCTCTCTCACTCAGTCTGGGTCTTCTTTGTCTGAGTATTATCATAATTACAATAGCTTATGGAGGCAGTTTGACTCCCTTGTCAATCTTCCTTTTTGTAATTGTGATGGTGCTCCTCAAATGAAGAGTCATAATGCTCTTATGAGACTTATGCAGTTTCTTATGGGTCTTGATGACACTCTCAGTGTTGTTAGGAGTCAATTGTTAACTACAGACCCTTTGCCTGATGTTAAATCTGCTTTTGCTACTTTGTCAAGGGTTGAGTCTCATAAGAATAGTCATGTGCATATGGTAATGATAAGAATACTGCTACTGCTTTTGTGGTTAAACCAAATAATTGGTCTAATAATAGAAATAATCAAAGCAGAGGTTCTAATAGAAACAATAATAAGTTTGTTTGCACTCATTGTAATATGAATGGGCATACCATAGACAGATGCTTTGAGCTTAATGGATATCCTCCAGGTTTCAAGAAAAGAAATCCTGGAGGATCTAATGTTTCTAATAATGCTTCTAGTTCTGGTAATAATGTTGATCAGGGATCTGGGAACTCTCTTCCCTTTACTGCTGATCAAATTAATAGACTTATGGCTTTAATAGGCTCTAAAGCTGATACTGGTGATGTGCAGTCTTGTGCTGCAGGTATGGTTTATGGGTCTAATCGCATAATTAGTTTTGTTACTTGTAGATTTTTTAACTACAATTCTAACATAAGTACTTATAGTACATATATTGGGTGGATTTTTGACTCTGGAGCATCTCAACACATGACATTTTCTACAGCTCACTTATATGATGTAATTGATGTTTCTAAATTGAACATATATGTGTCTCACCCTAATGGAACTGTTGAACATGTTAAACATATTGGGAATTATAAACTTTCTGATAAAATTGTGTTGAAAAATGTGTTGGTTGTTCCAGGCTACAAGGTTAGCCTTATATCTGTTCACAAGTTGGCCAAAGATGATAAATTTGTTGTGTCATTTACTGAAGCAAAATGCTTTGTTCAGGATTCTCTTCAAAAGTCCCTTCTGGGGACTGTTAGTGAATGCAATGGCCTCTATTTGTTTGATTCAGGTAGGAAATTTGTTAATAGTTCTATAACTACTTGTTGTTTGTCTAAATGTATTTGGCATAACAGACTTGGTCATCCTTCTGACCAAGTTTTAGCCATCTTAATAGATAAAATTCAAATTCAGTCTACTAATGATGTTCAACCTTGTGATGTTTGTCATAAGGCTAAACAGACAAGGGATCCTTTCCCTTTAAGTGAACATAAAACCATGTCTTTGGGTGATATTGTTCTTTTAGATGTTTGGGGTCCATATAAGATTAAGAGTAGAGATGGTTATAGATATTTTCTTACTGTGGTTGATGACTATACTAGGGCTGTGTGGTTATATATGCTCAAAGGGAAAAATGAAGTCTTTAACAAAATTGTTGAGTTTTATAATCTCATAAAAACTCAGTTTGATGTATCTATTAAGATTTTCAGAAGTGATAATGGATCTGAATTTATAAATCATAATTTTGAAACCTTTGTTAAAAGTAAAGGTATAATACATCAAACTACTTGTGTGTATACTCCACAGCAGAATGGTATAGCAGAAAGGAAACATAGGCACTTGCTTAATGTTGCAAGAGCTCTTATGTTCCAGGGGGGATTACCTTTAAATATGTGGCCTGAATGTGTTCTTACTGCTGTTTATCTTATTAACAGGATTCCTAGCTCAGTTCTCTCTGGAAAAAGTCCTTATGAAATGATTTATAACCTTGAACCTAATATCTCTCATTTTAAAACTTTTGGGTGTCTGTGTTTTAGTACTATACTTAATAATATGGATAAGTTTGCT
This sequence comes from Glebionis coronaria, assembly GCA_025667525.1. Classification (NCBI taxonomy): domain Eukaryota; kingdom Viridiplantae; phylum Streptophyta; class Magnoliopsida; order Asterales; family Asteraceae; genus Glebionis; species Glebionis coronaria. The sequence goes on from CM046880.1 coordinate 596,162,533, forward strand.
GCTAGGAGTGAAAAGTGTGTTTTTATTGGTTATTCCTTTACAAAAAAAGGTTATAAACTTTTTAGTCTTGAGTCTAAAACTGTGTTGTTTTCTAGGGATGTAAAGTTTTATGAAACTGTGTTTCCTTTCAAAAATGATGGTTGTAAAGGTGATTTAGTTTTTGAAGAACAAGGTATAAGTAGTTTAAATATTTTTGACCTAGTAGCAGACAAGTCTGATGATCCCTATGATGAAGTGAGAGATGTAAACTTAGGAAATAGAGGTAGAATTTCAAATAGATCTGACTTAGCTGATAAAGTGTCTACTGATACTAATTCCATTATTACCAGTCACTCTCAAGAGTCAGACTCTATGAGTGATAAGAATCATAGTGTTGGAAGCCAGAGTGGTCTAGGCAGTAGTGAGGCTAGTCCTATAGATCAAAATGTTGCCCTAAGTGATGATGATTATGAATCTGAGGGTGAGGAATTTATTGAATTTAATCAACTTTTTCAAAACAGTCCAGAGAGATCTGAGTTAAGAAGGTCAACTAGACCACATAAAGTTCTTGCTAAATTTGATAACTATGTGCTTGATAAAAGAATTAAGTATGATATTAATACTGTTGTGAGTTATACTAATTTGTCTATGCATAACTTTGTGTTTTCTAATAATCTGAATAAAATTCATGAGCCTAAATCATATGATGAGGCTGCCAAAGACCCTAGATGGGTTGAGGCAATGAATGAAGAGATGGAAGCTCTTAACAGAAATAATACATGGGTTATTGTTGATTTACCTCTTGGTAGAAAACCTGTAGCTTGTAAATGGTTGTGGAAAGTTAAATACAAGTCTAGTGGAGATGTTGAAAGATTTAAGGCCAGAGTTGTTGCTAAAGGGTTTAGTCAGAAAGAAGGCATAGATTATGAAGAGACTTTCTCTCCTGTTGTTAAAATTGTGACTGTTAGATGTCTTCTTTCTGTGGCTGTGCATAACAATTGGCCAGTATATCAATTAGATGTTAATAATGCATTCCTTTATGGAGATTTAGATGAAGAAATTTATATGAATCTTCCTGAAGGATATGGTTCAGATTCTAATAAGGTGTGTAAGCTGACTAAATCTTTATATGGGTTAAAACAGGCACCTAGAAAATGGAATGAAAAACTCACTAGTGTTTTAACTGATAATGGTTTTAGTCAAAGTAAAAGTGATGTGTCATTGTTTACTAAGACTGAGAATGAGGCATTTGTAGCTTTATTAGTTTATGTGGATGATATTATTATAACTGGAAATAATGATAATATGATTAATGACTTTAAAAAGTATTTGAGTTCTAAATTCAAAATAAAAGATCTTGGAAAACTCAAATATTTTTTAGGCATTGAAGTTCTTGATACTGACTCTGGTCTATGTCTTAATCAAAGGAAATATTGCCTTGAATTGCTCTCTGAATATGGTATGCTAGCTTGTAAGCCAGCTAAATCTCCTATTCCTGATCCTTCTAAGAAAAAGAAAGTTGTTGTTGATAGTGAAGAGGATGTTATTCTTGATAATAAAACTTGTTACCAGAAAATTGTTGGCAAATTGATTTATCTTACTCTGACTAGACCTGATATTGCTTATGCAGTACATTGTCTAAGTCAGTTTATGCATGCTCCTTATAAATCACATCTTAAACTTGCTTTTCATGTGCTTAGATATCTTAAAAATTCACCTGGAACTGGTATATCTTTTAAGAAGCATAATTGCTTGAATCTTAATGCCTTTGTTGATTCAGATTGGGCTAAGTGTAAGATAACTAGAAAATCTGTTACTGGATATACTGTTTATCTAGGTGAAAATCTTGTATCATGGAAAAGCAAGAAGCAATCTGTTATAGCTAAATCTTCAGCTGAGGCTGAATATAGAGCTATGAACAGTGTTACTTGTGAAATTATGTGGATCCTTAAGATCATGAAAGATCTTAAGGTTGATATTACTCTACCAGTGCCTATCAACTGTGATAGTAGTTCTGCAATTAAAATTGCAGCTAATCCTGTGTTCCATGAGAGAACAAAACACTTTGAAATAGATTTATACTTCCTCAGAGAAAAAGTTTCAGCAGGATTGGTTAAAACTTGTAAAATCAAATCTGAAGATAATATAGCTGACTTATTCACTAAGGGATTATCTATCAAAGATCATAAGTGGTTTTGTGAGAAACTAAAGCTTATTGACTTATACCAAAACTCAACTTAAGAGGGGGTATTAAAAGTTTAAGCCGAGTTTGACAAAGAGCTCAATCTTCAAGGGTAAGTAAGGTAAGTTGGTTTTTCATTATTTACAAATACTTTGCCATATTTTGCTATTTATGTAAGTGCATGGGTTAAATATGACAAGCTTGGAAAGAGGAAGACGCTGTTGACTCAAGGGCTATATATACGACTCATATTAGCTTATTAGGGTTAATCGTTTTATTATATTTTCTCTCACATTGTTAAGGTCGCCATTGTTGATACGATCTTGAGTTGGTTTGTTCAGACTGATTAAGTGTTCATTGATCTTGTTTGTAAGATCATTGTAACACATCTGGTTGTATTCTTTTCTTTCTTCTTGTATTGTAAGTTTGATCAAAAAGCTAGGAATCACATTTGAAGTGATTGCCTAACGCAGTTAATAAAAATAATAAGGGGAGGTTGGTTGAATCATCTTGATTCATGTTTTTGTTAAAATCGAATACCAAGTGTAATAGTTCTCTGATAGATAAGACATCTTTGACCCCTTGAAATCTTGCAAATGGGACACGCAGCTAGTTGGGCCTAAAAGAACATATCATAAACACAAAATTAAAAATAAATTAACATTTCTAGAAATGTTAAATTCTAATAAAAATGTAGGTTAAATGGAATGGTTATTTGCAAATTCATACCCAACACCCTGTAAATGGTTTCTACATTAGAGCATTTTAAAGACCACCTATTTTCTCATCGTTAGACAAATGTATTTAGGTCAGTCAAGAATCAGAATAGGAAGGCATCCTATAATAAACTTAAGGCGCATCTGTTAAACCTTATTGAAAAACACACAAGTAATGTACCTTTTAAGCGTATAAACGCACAGGAAGACAAATAGAGCGTCGTGAGATCTCTTTGCGTAGTTATGATCTTCTGCTGCTTTCTTAGCACCGTTGCTTTTGCCAGCAGCCTCAGCCGGGCTTTTCTTTTACCTACCTTTATGAAAGAATTAAAAAGATTACTGTAATCGTTAAGTTAAAAAGATGCTCAATATTTTTTACATACCAACTGTTATCTTCTATAGTATCAGTGAACTATAGTATCTTAACAAGATCATGATAAATTCTCAATATAAACATTCTTTTCATGAATAATATTTCGATCGATTTACCCATGTAACCCATTAGAGATAATAAGCATTACTCACAGTCTGTAAGATAACATTGTATCCTGTTTAGGTCGTTTCTCAAAACAAAACCCTCAAAAGAAATTTCCAAAAAGTTAGATTTTCACATAAACTTTTAGACTTCCGTAATACAAATGTTATATTAAAATAGTTTTCAATGCATGTAGCAAAATGATTCAAACGGGGACATATAACGGTACCAAATTTTAATGATTCGTATGTATTAAAAACAGTACCATGACTACAGCAGGACAAATGAAAATCTATTGTTATCTTATGCAAATTACTATTATAAAAAAACGAATGAATATTTGCAACCTAACCAAAACTAATTTCATTTAAAGGAGAAAAAGCAAAGCCAAACCTTTGATTCTGCATATTTATCAATTTTATGCTTAGTAACAGAGTGCATGAAGAGCATATGCTTGATTGTTTCTTCAAGAAGTGAATCAATGCTACACTGTGCCATATATACCCATTTCAGTAAACGTAGAAAATCCAAAAAAGAAAAAAAATCATATCAATCCCAACTCATTGCAAAATCCACATATAAAAACCCCGTACCATTGTGCAGAGAATGTCTCGTCGATTCTTCTTTCCAAGACGTGAAGCTGGCATTCAAATTTTGAGATTTGACTGCTGCGAAATCGTTATCTCTGTCGACGAAATTGGGCATCGTGTGACAAATCTAACATTTTCAGGTAGTGAAATATTTTCTCGTATAATATTTTGAAACTTATTTTTGTGTTGGTTGACGAACTCACAATTTACGGATTTAAATTCGGGCTTACGTGCATAATTTGGCGTCTTTTACGACTAAACCGGAAACCTTAGGATTACGTATTTACGTTTTTGAACTCCGTTTTTGATGAGACAATTTTTATTGGATTCGTTTTGTGACGGTGATTCATAATTTATAAAAACGTTTTTCGTAAAACGACCCGAGGGCACGCAAATCGAGAAAACTAGAATCGAGAAATACCCGTAAACTAGTGAGATGGGACAAAACACTTTGCCCCATCCCACTAGCTTACATGGGACGGCAAGGAGGACACCACCACACTTAGGTGGCACACATTCTAGCTAAGCTTATACAAGTGTAAGCTTATGCTTACACTTTAAGCTAAACCTTCCACCACTACACAAAACCAACAAATGGTTTTCACTTAACCATTTCTTACATGCAATTCACTCTCAAAACTCTCTCAACCTTCATCTTTGTGCCGTCCCACATCAAGCCACAAACACCCTCATTGATCTTTTCTAACTACAAACCACATGTTTACTAGTCCTATTAAGGTGTTTCCTTGAAACCTTGATCATTTGGTGGCCATATAACCAACTTTGGAGGTGATTTTCTTGTGTCCTAGGGCTGATTTTCCCACATATGATCTTGATATTTGATGGTCTTGGAGATACTTGTTGTGTTCATCAAGTTCTTGCCTTCCTAAAACAAGAAATCAACTTGGATTGGTAAAGAAGATCATCCTCTACATTTTTCTCTTATTATTTTGTAAAGAACAAATGTATTTTCTTTCATTTTGTATATGTATATGATGTATATATGATGATAAAAATGTTGTGTGGGGATCAAGTGTTGATAAACATGCTTAAAAATGATGATAACCATAAGAAATGAAGCTAAAATCATGTCTAATTAGTTGGCTGTATAAAAACAGTAGATAACTAAATGAAGAACTGATAAAAATGCATGGTTTGATCTATTTACAGTAAAGTAGATGATGTTATACACATGTGAGAGTTGGTCATGCAATGGAATCAAAATAATGAGTGAGATATGATCAAAACAAGTTAGGTGGTACAATCTGAATAAGCAGTTTTGTAGGGACTGTTAAGGCAACTTAGACTCAAAATGGGCAGTAGCTATAACTAAGTTATATTTAGCACATATTATGAAGAAGTTGTCATCCAAAAATGAGCTTCTAAGTCATTGTAGAACTCTAGATATGATAAAAATGGTGAATGTGAAGTTAAAAATCAGATTTTGGAAATAATGTTTATTATTATTATATAAGCACTCACTTTATAATTTATAAAATGTAAAGTATAAACCCACTAACTTATAAAACTTATTTATATAAATGTATAAAAGTTAATTAAATGGGTAAAATATATAAATGGTGGTAAAAGTAATATTTATAAGTAATAAAAACTATAAACTTGATTTTTACGACTTTTTCGGCTATCGCCGTGAAATTAACGTTTTTCATCAAATAAAACTTAGACGACCAAACCCGTCTAATGTAAAGTTTATAAAAGATATATACTGATGTATAAGTAACTAAGACAAGTAAAAACCGATAAAACCCGAACTATAAGAATTACGGACAATTACGAGCTAACTAAACCTATTAGACTAATAATTGGACTTAACAAGATAAAAACTTGTAAAAGAATTATTTGGGCTTAACCCAATAGGGCCCAACATGAAAAGTATATATACTGATCATATAAGTATATAATGGGTAAAAACAAGTAAAAGAACTTATAAAAGACTTAATGAACTTAAAATAGGTAAAATCGGTAAAACTAGTGAACTAGTAAGACGATACTAAAACGTAAACGCTAAAATGAGTAAATGAGGATCTATAAACCCACTTGATCATCATCATATGTACAATAATCATATATATGTATATTTTTATTTTGATAAAAGTCATTGGACCGAGTCTAAGACCGATTATTATTTATATAGGTTTCCGTGACCGAAGCACGCCCGTAGCCGATAATCCGCCTTTCATTAACAACGTGAGTTCATAGCCTCGCACTCTTTTAAATGTTTTTATAAATGTTTTATAAACCCGCGAGGGAGATAACATGCTAGATTTTTATAAAAATAGAACACAAGTAGTCCCGATTGTATGCTTAATGAGATGGACCCGAATGATGCTATGACCCTATATTCGAGACTAAAAGGATTATTAGTAGTTAGGTTATGTCACTTAAAGTCCCATTAGCATGAATTGTGAACTACCGGGATTTGGTAGACGCTTATGCATTTGATAGTACTATTTGGGGACGATCACCCCAGTTCGCGCCTTGACGGTTGATCCCCGTCGTACCACATTGATTGGTAAGCGAATTTATGTATGAGAAGATTCCATAGCGTGATTTTTGTGACGACACGCTAACTTAGATGGGCAAATTGTTTGTCGGGTTCGCGGCCCGCTGTTTTCACAGTAAGGTAACAATGTCATGCGGCTAATAATAATCCTACAACCTATAATACAATATAAGACATATATAATAAACGATAACGACGCTATTACGATGAATATATTACCTATCATGGTAATATAGAGACTACGGTCTCATGGACGGTTTCAGATGTATGCTTGATTTATATATTGCCTGACTAGCAATATGTGGACTTACTTCCGATATTATACTTGTGTTCTGATTTTAAATGATTGTAAATGATTGTTTTATATAACGGTTTTCATTAAACTCTATGAATTCACTCGGCATTCGCTGATATGATTTTTGCATGTTTTCTATCTCAGGTGCTTGAAGGTAATCTGGATGGAGATCGACTCTGATGGCCCACACTTAATATTAAAAATGTTCATTCGATCTGTGTTTTGTAAACTTAATGACCTGTATAATTTGGGACCTGTTGTACACTTTTAAACCTTTTTATCGAATGAATGTTTGTTAAACCTTGTACAACCATTTTTATGTGTTGTCTATGATTGGAGTTATTGTGCTATCCCGTAACACTCTGAAAGACCCTTCCGCTGTACCGATACGAAAAATGAGAGTGTTACAGTTTGGTACCAGAGCTCTCGTTGTAGAGAACAAAAGATTTTAAAAACCAAGGTTTTGAACAAAACTTTTCAAAATCTTTTGACAATGAACATTTGAGAAAATATTTGAAAAATCTTTTGACTATAACGGTGCCAGAGATCTCCGACGTTACCAACAAGCCCTATTGAGAAGATATATATTTTGATATATATAATTTAATTTATATATATGTATATATCGTGATTTCATTATGTAATTGTTTAACTAGTATGTTATCCTAATACGAGATAAATATATATAAATGCAGATTGTCATGGCTGACCCTAATATTCCTGTAGAAAACCATGCTATTCCCGAACCTAATATAGAAGATGATCCTTATTTAGACTTAGTAGATTTTGATATTGATGATGAGGAGGAACCATTTGAGGATCCCGAGCCCGAGTTAGGACTAGGAGATCAGATTGCCCCTCAGGTTGACTTAGTAGAGAATGAGATTGAGAATGTGGGTAATGAGGACGTAGATATTGAGAATGCTGATATTGAGAATGAGGATGAGATTGGGTTAGATGAGTTAGATGATGAGATTGACGACGAGGATGTCGAGGAAGATGTAGGTATAGATGTTGAGGTTGATGACGATGAGGAAGCTGAGCTTATATATCCGTATGATGTTCCAGAGGGCGAGCCTTTGCCCCCACCAGTTTGTTTGTCTGATTCCGAGGATGAGTTACCTAGGGATGAAATGTCTGAATCGTCTGAATCTGATTCTGAATCAGAGGAGGATGAGGATGACGATGCACCTGACAGTACCGACGGTATTGCTGCTCGTAGATGTGAGATAGGAGAGTCGTCTAGTGCTCGAGAGGCTACTCATATTGATGGTCTTGCACCATGGGCCTTGAGACGTGATCTAGATGCTTCCCGTGTTAAGAGTTGTGTGACAGAGGTTGGATTAGGTGTTGTTCAGACTCAGGTTGCTTATTTGGAGTCGAAGGCTAAGGTTGGCGAGAAAGAGCGAGAATTGCTTAGTTTGGATTTGAGTGATGTAGAACGTGGTTTGAATGAGGCTTTTAGGAGGTTATCAGTGTTGGAAAGTGGTGAGTATGCTGAGATGAAGAGAAAGGTGAATTCTATGGAGATTCAGTTGAGTGTGGCTCGTGCGATGCGTGAGAAAGCCGAAAAGGAGTTGAATGTATCCGTGAGTTGGAACAGTAGATTTTATGCCGACATGGTTGAAAGAGGAGTAATCCGTAAGCGCCCAGCTGAAGATGTGTCTAGTGATCGTCCGGCGAAGATCCAGAAGACGATGGATGATGGACCATCTGGCGGTTCTCAGTAGACCAGTCTGTGTTTAGTAGTGACCTTTATATCTTTTGTGTTTATAGCTTTGACTGAACCGACTTGTTAGTAATAGACTTGGCACGAATTTTGAGTGTTTATAGTGTTAGAACTTTGATATAGATGTACTAAGACAATACTTTTGTTTCAGATCGAATGAAATATGTATCTTGTCTTGAATTCCATATTGTGCCTTATTTGTATCTTGATTATGAATTCGATCCATATTATATGAATCCTTTGTTGGGTGAATGCTTAATGCTTTGAAATTGTGGAATTATAGAACTATGCCGCCCAAGAAGGCTGTGACTGAGGATGATGTACGTAGGATTATTACGGAGCAAGTTACCGCTTCTATGACTGAATTTATGGCAAACGCTAGAAATGAAGCTGGCGGTAGTGGAGCTGGCGGTAGTGGAGCTGGCGGTAGTGGAGCTGGCGGTAGTGGAATTGGCGGTACTAATGTGAATGTGAATGCTAATAATGTGAATGCTAATGCTGGAGGAAACGTAGGAGGACTTGGAACGAATGCACCTGAAGTTGGTGGCTGTACTTATGTGACGTTTATGAAGTGTGAACCTCTACCTTTTAATGGAACTGAAGGTGCTGTAGGACTAAGCCAGTGGATCGAGAAGATTGAATCGGTATTTAGGATTAGTAAGTGTAAGGAGGAAGATAAGGTGACTTTTGCTATGGCTACTCTTAAAGGTCGTGCGTTGACTTGGTGGAACGGGAGAATTGCTTTCATGGGTCTTGATGCTGCTAATGCTACTCCTTGGGCTGAAATCAAGAAGTGGATGACTTTGGAGTTTTGTCCTCGTAGTGTGATCATTAGGTTAGAACAAGAGTTGATTCATCTGAGAATGAAAGGTGTGGATATTGATAGTTACACGAATCGATTCCATGAGTTGGCCTTGCTATGTCCTCGATTGGTTGAACCCGAAGAGATCCGAATTGAGCAATATGTGAAAGGGTTGACCAGGAATATCCGGGGGGACGTGACATCATCGAAACCACTTACCATTGATGATGATGTTCGAATGGCTTACCAACTCATTGGACAGATAATTCAGGATAAGGAAGATGAAGCCCGTGTAGGTGAGAAAAGAAAGGGAGACGGTGATCGTGTAGATAGAGGTGATTATAGGAAGAATTTCAATCGCCGTCAAAACCAGAGAAAGGGGAATGCAAATGCTATTACCAACAATGCACCGCGCAACGATGATAGATGTCCTAAGTGTGGCAACAAGAGGCATCCTGGCGACTGCTGGAAGTGCCGAAATTGCGGAAAGCTTGGACACAAGGTTGAAAGGTGTAAGAAGGGAACGATACGCTTCAACTGTAATGAAGAAGGTCATAGGAAATCGGAATGCCCCAAGTTGAAAGCGATTGTACCTGGAAGAAACCCCCAGGGTGGTATCTACCAACTTGGAACAATTGAGGTGAAGAAAGAGGATCCGAATGTCGTTACCAGTACGTTTTTACTCAACAATCATTATGCTGTTGCTTTATTCGATTCGGGTGCCGATAGGAGCTTTGTATCCACTAAATTTAGTGCCCTTATTGATATTGAACCTGTTGAGATAAGTACCAGTTACGAGGTGGAATTGGCGGATGGTAAATTAGTGAAAACTAATAAGCTATTAGAAGGATGCTCTCTAAATCTCTTGAACCATTCCTTTCCGATTGATTTGATGATGATAGAATTAGGTATTTTTGATATTATTATTGGTATGGATTGGTTGTCATTGAATAATGCTACTATTTTATGTGGAGAGAAGAAGGTTAAGATTCCTCTTAGGAATAGGACGTTAGTAATTGATGGTAGTCGAGGTGAATCCCGTTTGAAAATCGTTTCATGTATTAAAGTCCAAAAGTACATCAGGAACGGTTGTGAGTTATTCTTAGCTCAAGTGACCGGGAATGAGTCTAGGGAGAAACGATTGGAAGATGTACCTATTATTTGTGAATTTCCTGAGGTATTTCCTAAAGATTTACCCGGACTTCCACCGATAAGGCAAGTAGAGTTTCGAATCGATTTAATTCCTGGTGCTGCACCGGTGGCACGTGCGCCTTACCGATTAGCCCCTTCTGAATTAAAGGAGTTATCTGAGCAACTTAAGGAGTTGTCTGATAAAGGTTTTATTCGACCGAGCTCGTCGCCTTGGGGAGCTCCAGTCTTGTTCGTTAAGAAGAAGGATGGATCTTTTCGTATGTGCATTGATTATAGGGAACTGAATAAGTTGACAATTAAGAATCGATATCCTTTACCTAGGATTGATGATTTGTTTGATCAACTGCAAGGATCTAGTGTGTATTCTAAGATAGATTTGCGGTCAGGATATCACCAACTTTGCGTCCGTGAAGAAGATATTCCTATAACTGCATTTAGAACTCGTTATGGACACTATGAATTTCAAGTAATGCCATTTGGGTTAACTAACGCACCTGCGGTTTTCATGGATTTAATGAATCGAGTGTGCAAGCCCTACTTGGATAAATTTGTGATTGTGTTTATTGACGATATTCTAATCTATTCTAAGAATGAAGATGAGCATAGAGAACATTTGAGGATTGTTTTAAAGTTGTTGAAGGATGAAAAGTTGTATTCTAAGTTTTCGAAGTGTGATTTCTGGTTAGATTCTGTGCAATTTCTTGGTCATGTGATTAACAGAGATGGAATTCATGTTGATCCTGCAAAGGTTGAAGCTATTAAGAATTGGTCCGCACCGACAACGCCAACGGAAGTGCGACAGTTCTTAGGATTAGCTGGCTATTATAGGCGATTTATTAAAGAATTTTCTTTAATAGCTAAACCCTTGACTAAGCTTACTCAGAAGAATAAACCTTTCGTTTGGGGAAGTGATGAAGATGGAGCATTTCAGACATTGAAGCAAAAATTATGTAGTGCGCCAATCTTATCATTACCCGAAGGGAGTGAAGATTTTGTAGTGTATTGTGATGCATCTCTTAGAGGTTATGGAGCTGTTTTGATGCAGAGAGAGAAAGTGATAGCTTATGCTTCTAGGCAATTAAGGAAGAATGAGGAGAATTATACTACTCATGATCTTGAGCTAGGAGCTGTGGTCTTTGCTCTTAGGTTGTGGAGACATTATCTGTATGGCACCAAGTGTACGGTATTCACCGATCACAAAAGCCTAGAGTATATTCTCGACCAGAAAGAGTTGAACATGAGGCAACGAAGATGGATAGAGTTGTTAAGTGATTATGATTGTGATATAAAGTATCACCCAGGAAAAGCCAACGTTGTTGCTGATGCGTTGAGTAGGAAATATAGAGAGCCTATCAGGGTGCGTTCTCTAGTCTTGACCGTGCACAATAATTTGCCTGAGCAAATTAGAAATGCGCAAATAGAAGCTTGTAAGAAGGAGAATTTTGTTAATGAAGGGTTCCGAGGAGAAGGAGATCCTTTAGAGGTTAGAGCTGATGGAGTGAAATGTTTAAGAGGTCGTATGTGGATACCTAAGTTTGGAGGCTTAAGAGATTTGATTATGTTAGAATCCCATAAATCTAAGTATTCCATTCATCCGGGATCTGATAAGATGTACCATGATTTGAAGAAGTTGTATTGGTGGCCGAATATGAAAGCTGACATAGCTATGTATGTTCTTCAATGCTTGACTTGTGCTAGAGTCAAAGCTGAACATCAAAAGCCATCAGGACTACTTCAACAACCAAAGATTCCTGAATGGAAGTGGGAGCGAATTACGATGGACTTTATCACCAAGCTTCCTAGAACATCATCTGGAAACAATTCGATTTGGGTTATTGTCGATAGACTGACCAAATCAGCACACTTCATTCCGGTTAAGGAGCAGTTCTCACTGGAGAAGCTGACTCGAATATACCTGGATAATGTCGTATGCAAGCATGGAGTGCCTGTATCGATCATTTCAGATCGAGATCCTAGATTCACATCGAATTTTTGGAAATCTCTCCAAAGATCTTTGGGAACGAATCTCGACATGAGCATTGCTTATCACCCCCAGACTGATGGGCAGAGTGAAAGGACGATACAAACACTGGAAGATATGTTGAGAGCTTGTGTGTTAGACTTTGGTAAGAATTGGGATAAATATTTGTCGTTAGCAGAGTTTTCGTATAACAATAGTTACCATTCTAGTATTAAGGTTGCACCGTTTGAAGCTTTGTATGGTAGGAAGTGTAGATCTCCTGTATGTTGGAGTGAAGTTGGGGATACCCAGCTCACGGGACCGGCGGGAGACTACGGAGATGATAGTTCAGATTAAGAAGAGGTTGTTGACTGCCCGTAGTAGACAGAAAAGTTACGCGGATGTGCGGCGGAAGCCAATGGAGTTTGAAGTGGGTGACCGAGTAATGTTGAAAGTATCGCCATGGAAAGGCGTTATAAGATTTGGAAAACGAGGAAAATTGAATCCCCGTTATATTGGACCCTTTAAGATTTTATCTAGAGTAGGTCCGGTGGCTTACAAACTAGAGTTACCCCCAGAACTTCATGGTGTTCACAACACATTCCATGTATCTAATCTGAAGAAATGTCTAGCAGTGAGTGATGAGAAAATTCCGTTAGGTAAGGTTCGAATAGATGGGAAGTTGCATTTTATCGAAGAGCCCGTAGAAGTTATGGACCGTGAGGTAAAGCAACTGAAACAAAGTCGGATACCTATTGTCAAGATCCGATGGAATTCAAATCATGGACCGGAGTATACTTGGGAACGAGAGGATGAAATGTGGAAGAAATATCCGCACCTCTTCGATTTCAATAAGAAACGGACATCCAAATGAAATGGATCACGAGGACGTTGATCCCTTTTAGGAGGAAAAGCTGTGACAAATCTAACATTTTCAGGTAGTGAAATATTTTCTCGTATAATATTTTGAAACTTATTTTTGTGTTGGTTGACGAACTCACAATTTACGGATTTAAATTCGGGCTTACGTGCATAATTTGGCGTCTTTTACGACTAAACCGGAAACCTTAGGATTACGTATTTACGTTTTTGAACTCCGTTTTTGATGAGACAATTTTTATTGGATTCGTTTTGTGACGGTGATTCATAATTTATAAAAACGTTTTTCGTAAAACGACCCGAGGGCACGCAAATCGAGAAAACTAGAATCGAGAAATACCCGTAAACTTGTGAGATGGGACAAAACACTTTGCCCCATCCCACTAGCTTACATGGGACGGCAAGGAGGACACCACCACACTTAGGTGGCACACATTCTAGCTAAGCTTATACAAGTGTAAGCTTATGCTTACACTTTAAGCTAAACCTTCCACCACTACACAAAACCAACAAATGGTTTTCACTTAACCATTTCTTACATGCAATTCACTCTCAAAACTCTCTCAACCTTCATCTTTGTGCCGTCCCACATCAAGCCATAAACACCCTCATTGATCTTTTCTAACTACAAACCACATGTTTACTAGTCCTATTAAGGTGTTTCCTTGAAACCTTGATCATTTGGTGGCCATATAACCAACTTTGGAGGTGATTTGCTTGTATCCTAGGGCTGATTTTCCAACATATGATCTTGATATTTGATGGTCTTGGAGATACTTGTTGTGTTCATCAAGTTCTTGCCTTCCTAAAACAAGAAATCCACTTGGATTGGTAAAGAAGATCATCCTCTACATTTTTCTCTTATTATTTTGTAAAGAACAAATGTATTTTCTTTCATTTTGTATATGTATATGATGTATATATGATGATAAAAATGTTGTGTGGGGATCAAGTGTTGATAAACATGCTTAAAAATGATGATAACCATAAGAAATGAAGCTAAAATCATGTCTAATTAGTTGGCTGTATAAAAATAGTAGATAACTAAATGAAGAACTGATAAAAATGCATGGTTTGATCTATTTACAGTAAAGTAGATGATGTTATACACATGTGAGAGTTGGCCATGCAATGGAATCAAAATAATGAGTGAGATATGATCAAAACAAGTTAGGTGGTACAATCTGAATAAGCAGTTTTGTAGGGACTGTTAAGGCAACTTAGACTCAAAATGGGCAGTAGCTATAACTAAGTTATATTTAGCACATATTATGAAGAAGTTGTCATCCAAAAATGAGCTTCTAAGTCATTGTAGAACTCTAGATATGATAAAAATGGTGAATGTGAAGTTAAAAATCAGATTTTGGAAATAATGTTTATTATTATTATATAAGCACTCACTTTATAATTTATAAAATGTAAAGTATAAACCCACTAACTTATAAAACTTATTTATATAAATGTATAAAAATTTAATTAAATGGGTAAAATATATAAATGGTGGTAAAAGTAATATTTATAAGTAATAAAAACTATAAACTTGATTTTTACGACTTTTTCGGCTATCGCCGTGAAATTAACGTTTTTCATCAAATAAAACTTAGACGACCAAACCCGTCTAATGTAAAGTTTATAAAAGATATATACTGATGTATAAGTAACTAAGACAAGTAAAAACCGATAAAACCCGAACTATAAGAATTACGGACAATTACGAGCTAACTAAACCTATTAGACTAATAATTGGACTTAACAAGATAAAAACTTGTAAAAGAATTATTTGGGCTTAACCCAATAGGGCCCAACATGAAAAGTATATATACTGATCATATAAGTATATAATGGGTAAAAACAAGTAAAAGAACTTATAAAAGACTTAATGAACTTAAAATAGGTAAAATCGGTAAAACTAGTGAACTAGTAAGACGATACTAAAACGTAAACGCTAAAATGAGTAAATGAGGATTTATAAACTCACTTGATCATCATCATATGTACAATAATCATATATATGTATATTGTTATTTTGATAAAAGTCATTGGACCGAGTCTAAGACCGATTATTATTTATATAGGTTTCCGTGACCGAAGCACGCCCGTAGCCGATAATCCGCCTTTCATTAACAACGTGAGTTCATAGCCTCGCACTCTTTTAAATGTTTTTATAAATGTTTTATAAACCCGCGAGGGAGATAACATGCTAGATTTTTATAAAAATAGAACACAAGTAGTCCCGATTGTATGCTTAATGAGATGGACCCGAATGATGCTATGACCCTATATTCGAGACTAAAAGGATTATTAGTAGTTAGGTTATGTCACTTAAAGTCCCATTAGCATGAATTGTGAACTACCGGGATTTGGTAGACGCTTATGCATTTGATAGTACTATTTGGGGACGATCACCCCAGTTCGCGCCTTGACGGTTGATCCCCGTCGTACCACATTGACTGGTAAGCGAATTTATGTATGAGAAGATTCCATAGCGTGATTTTTGTGATGACACGCTAACTTAGATGGGCAAATTGTTTGTCGGGTTCGCGGCCCGCTGTTTTCACAGTAAGGTAACAATGTCATGCGGCTAATAATAATCCTACAACCTATAATACAATATAAGACATATATAATAAACGATAACGACGCTATTACGATGAATATATTACCTATCATGGTAATATAGAGACTACGGTCTCATGGACGGTTTCAGATGTATGCTTGATTTATATATTGCCTGACTAGCAATATGTGGACTTACTTCTGATATTATACTTGTGTTTTGATTTTAAATGATTGTAAATGATTGTTTTATATAACGGTTTTCATTAAACTCTATGAATTCACTCGGCATTCGCTGATATGATTTTTGCATGTTTTCTATCTCAGGTGCTTGAAGGTAATCCGGATGGAGATCGACTCTGATGGCCCACACTTAATATTAAAAATGTTCATTCGATCTGTGTTTTGTAAACTTAATGACCTGTATAATTTGGGACCTGTTGTACACTTTTAAACCTTTTTATCGAATGAATGTTTTTTAAACCTTGTACAACCATTTTTATGTGTTGTCTATGATTGGAGTTATTGTGCTATCCCGTAACACTCTGAAAGACCTTTCCGCTGTACCGATACGAAAAATGAGAGTGTTACACATCGGATATGAACAGTCGAGATAAAAGTCGAACATTGTCCCGTCATCTTCACTCGTACCACCAACAGTAAGTTAGACAACACCCCACATTCCATGATCGCACATCCCCTGATCACACATCCCGAGCACACCCCGTAGCCCCATATGACGTAGCAATGGCCGGCATACATACAACTTCCCTACCAATCCACCATCTACATTGAATATCATTGTACTGTGATTTTAAATTGAGCTTCTGCATATATGTATTCTATCATATTTTACACTTGCATTGAGATATGAGTATGAAAGGAGGCTAAATAATCTACTAATTCAAACGCCCCCTAAATAAGCAATATAACTATCTAGTATCCGATGCATTAACTAAATTACCCATATGTCTAATTAAAAAAGTCATATGCATGGTTCAGTTTCCTGTTTAAGTTGTTTATAAACGCTGGTTTTATAAACGCATTATAGCTCTCATCCTTATTCAGTTCCTGTCTACGTTTCCTATTTATAAACTGGATTCCTTAGCTTTTTTATAAAGCTTCTATTGAAGTTTCTTATTTTTAAACTATAATAATGTATCACCTGAATCGTACTCAGAGATGTGGTTTTGTAGCGCGTCTATTAAGACTCCCAAAACTGAACATGGTGCAATAAAACATGACTAAGTTGCTTGATTTCTATCCTCGTCTCTTTCATCTCTCTATCTGCTTTCCCGTGCATGGCAACACTTCGTTAAGTACATCACATCAAACCCAAGTAAAATGGAAAATAGTTATCCATAACCTATGTTCAGTAGATGTGACTTAGAACTAAAGGCGGGGGTTTTCGAACTTAAGTAACCAAGATATTGGGATTGCTAATTGAAATTCCTTACGACAAGCAACCTCAAAGTGCTTATGTAACACCCCATTTTGATAATGGAATGTCACGCGTAATTATGGCGTGTCATCAAAGCATACAAGGATAAATGTCTAAACATTTCATGACCATAAAAGGAAAATACCGGAATCAAACATCGGTAGTCCAAAAGTAAAGCTCATCACACACAAACATAAGTACTGTAAAGGAAAGGACTAAACAATGTCCATAGCAAGAGTATCAAAGTAAAGATAATGCATAAAGTAAAGAAAGGCTAGAAAGCTTCCAGTCCATATGCGCGTACGCTTAAAGTCTACGAGCGTCCCTGAGTACCTGCCGTTTTGGGAAGATAGAAAAGGAAAACGGCTGAGCAATACGCTCAGTGCACGGATGTACAATAAAGCATGAATAGGGTAAGCATATAACATATAACAGCGGAAGAACTAAGTCCCGAATAACCTGGCTAAGTCTTGGTAAAACTGGTTTTATAGTTTGAAAAACCTTATGTTTATCTTATAAAAACTGTTTAACATATTCTACCATTAGCCAATATAGGTCATGAAAATCCACCGTGCATGAATACTAGGACGGGTGACCTCATCATGCAAATTAGAGGGGCTGCCTCTAATTTAATATACTGGTTTAGGTAGGAGGGATCAACTCCTTGTGAAGGATACAAGGCACACACCACATTCACACTAAGTAATCTGCTGAAAACATGTAACTAGGATGCACCCATACGCCCCACATGATAAATATAATAATATGGCCAAAAGCTGAAGGGACGCCACGAGCAATCAGTCCGTCGTGGGGAAGTCATAACACCAGTGCCTCTAATGTTATGGTTATGGGACCTCCATAACTAGGTGAAACTGGTCATGCATGTATATGCCTATAGGTATTGTAAATTAAACATAAGCAAATCAAACATATAAACTTATACTACGGGAAAACATTTGGCTGCATACGGGGAATCCTAATAAGGAAAGAATGTCCATACTGAAAGGACGGGAATCCGTACCTTATGTCCAGTGAACGAAGAAGACGAACCGAGGAGAGTCCTACTTCGGTATCACTAATGCTACATAAATACATACGTGTATAAGTATCCGATTACTAAATACGTAACTGGTTTATGTCATGTCTTAGCTTATTTTATACGTTCATGTCATGTTTTACTGTTTTAAGCTTTAAACTGTGTTTATCTTATATTCTATCTATTCTGATTAAGTATTTCTTGTATTTCATGTATTATTATACTTACTGTGTAATAATAAGTAACTTTCTAAAAATAGCAGGTTTCCTAAAATAGAAAGTTTCCAAAAATAGAAAGTTACCAAAAATAGAAAGTTTCCAAAAATAGAAAGTTTTCAAAAATAGAAACTTTCCAAAAATAGAAAGTTTCCAAAAATAGAAAGTTTCCAAAAATAGAATTACTGCTTAAAATAGATAAGTTTCTAAAAATAGAAAGTTTCCATAAATAGATTAGCTGCCTTAATTAAATAAGTTTCTAAAAACAGAAAGTTTCCATAATTAGATATAAGCTGGTTAAATAAGCTAAGTATATAAGCTTAAGTGTTTTCTGGTTATTTTTCTAAGTCATAATGATATAAGGTATAGTTTATTAATTATCACATGTAATTTAAATAAACTATAGGTTAAAAGTATTTAATTAAATATATCATGTTTTTAATTAAATAAAATTAAATACTTAGGTTAAAACATGTATTATTAATTATTAATAATATAACCTGAGTCATGTTAATTAATTATTTATAACTATGGTTTTTAATAATTAATTAATTATAAGGTCTAGAAAAATATAAATACTTAGGTTAAAAATTCCATGATCTAATAATTAAATTATAACCTAAGTCATGTTTTATTAAATTAAGATGTCATGTTTTATTAATTTAATTTATAACATATGATTATTAAAACATAACCTTAACATAAATCAAGAACCGGATCGTGACTAGAAACCATGAACCGGACTCGAAATCAACACCATACCCCGAACCACTTCCGGGTTCCCCCTTGTCTGCTGCTGCCGTGGGACCCACACCACCAAACCGAGGCCTTGTGGTCTCGATGGTGGTCTATAAGCCAAACCGAGACCCCCTTGGGGTTCGGTTTAGGCGTCGATTAAACAAAACACCCCTAAATCCTCCTTTTTGATTTACCTATAACCAATTACATGTTTAGTTTATGTTTTTAATTAGGTTTTTAAAAACATCATGTTCTTATTTAATTTATTAAATCAAAACAAAAAGAAAAAGGATTAAAAAGGTATACCGAATGCGTGGATCTAACGAGGATGAACACACACGAACACTTGCACCAAATTCAAGATCAAAATCAAAATAAACACCCCCTTTGTGTGTGTTATATGCGGCGGCCACAAGAGAGCAAGAAGGAGAAGGAGAAAACTTTTTAGGTTTTTGATTTAGTTTACTGTAAAGTGAAAATGACTAGCAAAATTTACCTTAACCCCCTTCTTAGTAAAATATTAGGTGGGCTTGGCCCATCTCCTTGATTTAGCCGCGAGTAAGGGGGCCCCACATGGGGTACCCGTACCGTTTTCCGTGTCTGGTTAATTAAGTGTTCGTTCGTGTTTAGTTGTGTTCGTGTTTTATGTGTTCTCGTTAAATACTAACCGTGACTTAATATATTTATTCGTGTTCGTAATAAATATATATATATATATATATATATATATATATATATATATATATATATACGTAATTAATATTAGTTCGTGCTTTAATTACGTTCATGATTTCATGATCGCATGTTCGTGATTAATTATTGTTTAAATAATTATTGTGTGTTCGTACGTAATAAATACTTATCGTCTTTTATCACGTACGTAATACGTAAAATTCTAACACGTGAACGTAATCATACTATAAAAAGAAAGTTTTAATCTAGTACGTACGATCTTAAGGGTACTATTCATGGTAAAAGCATGCGGGTTTTACAACTCTTCCCCCCTAAAAAGAATAATTCGTCCCCGAATTATAGATAAAGTAACTGGAAAAGAAGAACATACCCGAATTCAAAATATGAAATGAGGGTAAGAAGCCCGGATAGACACCTCTGTTTCCCAATTGGCTTCCCGCTCGGTATGATCCCTCCAAAGGATTTTGACGAATGGAATCGTCTTCCTTCTCATGACTCGTTCTTGCCTGTCAAGAACTTGTTCGGGTTCTTCTATGAAGGTGAGATCTTCACGTATATGTTCCAGTGGATATTGAACTATGTGAAGGGGATGATACTGGTATCCTCTGAGTAAGGACACATGAAACACATTGTGTACATGCGAAAGTTGCGGAGGTAACGCTAACCGGTAAGATACTTCATCGACTCGTTCAATGATATCAAACGGTCCGATGAAACGAGGACTGAGCTTCCCTTTAATCCCGAAGCGTCTAACACCACGTGCCGACGAAACCTTAAGGAAGACGTGATCTCCTACGTTAAAATGTATGTCCCTACGATGCTTATCGGCGTAACTCTTCTGACGTGACCGTGATTCCTGAAGTTTCTGCTTAGCTACTGCGATCCTTTCGTTAGTCATCTCTATGATTTCTGGTCCTTCAAGTGTTCGCTCGCCAACCTGATCCCAGCAGATTGGGGCGCGACATTTTCTGCCATACAACATCTCAAATAGAGCACATTTGATACTTGCGTGCCAACTGTTGTTGTATGCAAACTCCACCAAACAGATATAATCGTCCCAATCAGCCGTCCATTCCAACGCACATGACCTCAACATGTCTTTCAATGTCTGAATCGTTCGCTACGACTGTCCGTCTGTTTGAGGATGAAAAGCCGTGTTAAGCTTAAGTTGTGTACCCCAAGCTTTCTGCAGACTCTTCCAAAATCGCGAAGTGAAACGAGGATCTCTGTCTGAGACGATGCTGGATGAAGCACCGTGGAGTCTCATGATCTCTCTTCTATACGTATCGGCGAGTTTACTTACCGAATCTTCCTTGCGTATCGGTAAGAAATGAGCTGATTTGGTAAGTCGATCTACGATAACCCAAATTGCATCGTGCTTCCTCTTGGTAGGCGGAAGACCAGTAACAAAATCCATGGTGATTTTGTCCCACTTCCACTCTGGAATATCTAACAGTTGAAGGAGACCGCCAGATCGCTGATGCTCGATCTTAACCTGCTGGCAGGTAAGACATTTGGAGACATAAGTGGCCACATCCTGTTTCATATCACTCCACCAAAAGTACTGCTTGATGTCATGGTACATCTTAGTCGAACCAGGATGTATAGAGAATGGGGAGCTATGAGCTTCATTGATCATCAGGAACACAAAGTCTCGTGCCCTGCCATACGATACCATCTGTATCTACTCTGAATTCCGTCTGTTTCTCCAAATTTTGTACTATCGCCCATATTTCTCCATCATCTTTCTGAGCTTCCTTGATCTTAGAGAGTAACTCGGGTTCTACTCTAAGATTAGCCCAGTAACTGTGCTGTCCACGTACCATGATCTCGATGTCTAGTCGCTCCAAGTCTCTTATGATTTCCTCCTCAATTTTAATGCCGTTGATCATTCCGGACTTCCTGCTAAGAGCATCTGCTACTACATTTGCCTTTCCGGGATGATACTGTAGATTAATGTCATAATACTTCAACAGCTCTAACCATCTTCTCTGCCTCATGTTCAATTTACGTTGAGTGAAGATATACTTCAAGCTCTTGTGGTCCGTGAAAATGTCACATGATTCTCCATATAGGTGGTGCCTCCATATCTCCAATGCAAACACGACTGCAGCAAGTTCCAAGTCATGCGTAGGGTAATTTTCTTCATAAGGCTTAAGCTGCCGTGAAGCGTACGCGATCACTTTCCCATGTTGCATGAGAAAACAGCCAAGTCCCTTCCCCGATGCATCACTGTAGATTTGAAATCCACCCGTACCAGATGGGAGAGTAAGAATAGGTGCATATACTAGCTTCTGCTTCAGGTCTTCAAAGCTCTTCTCTCGTTCTTCAGTCCAGACAAATTTCTCCCCTTTCCGCATCAGTTTGGTCAATGGTAGTGCTAAGCGGGAAAAGTTCCAGCGTTGAGTATGAGGCGTTGACAGGACATGTTCTAGCGTTGACACATGATGATCCAGTAACTGGATGCATGTAAGAGTCCTTCTGATTGAATTGACCTTCACTATGAGAAAAGAAGGCCATGTTACTTTGGTAGACTTGCTTCCATGCTCCAAAAGAGTTTCATCTTCCAACAGCCTCAGTTTGTTGTAGATATCATCAAAAGTAGAACTTTTGTGAGTGTTGTTGGCAAGTATAGATCTTGCCTCAATCTTCCACGTCTCACCAAGACTTTTAAGAAAAGTGGCATTAATGTCAACATCACCAAGTTGTGTCCCCATGAAGGACAATTTGCTTGTAATGTCAAGCAATCTGCTTCTCACACTGCTAAGATTCTCATTAGATTGAGCCTTGAAGACAGCATAATCATGCATGAGTTGCTTCTTCTTCCCTTCCTTAGTATCTTCATTACCACCATATGCAACTTCAAGAGCTGCCCAAAGGTCTTTAGCAGATTCATAACCTCTGTATTTATGCTGGTTCTCTTGTCCCAAAGAGACTTTCAGAATGTTTAGGGTTTTCATGTCAACCCTTTTCTTTGCTATGTCTTCAGCAGACACAGCTCTGCCATCATCAGGTTTTTCTTTCTTATCTGCTTCTGAACATCCAGCAACAGCTGTTCTTGCAGCAATGGCATTAGCAATCTTTTGAGCTTTATTGAATGTGTTTCCATATTCAATAATCTCCCAGAGTGTGTAGTCATAGATCCCTAGATATTGCTCAAAGTTGAATTTCTACAATTCAAAGTTGGTTGCATCAAGCATGGGAATCTTGATGTTTGGCAAAGGTGAGGAATAGGAGGTTATTTCTGGATTTGACATGATGTTGTTAGGGTTTTGAGAAAATTAGGGTTTTGGTGATTTTAGGGTTCTTGCGTTCTTTAAGATCAAAAGTTCCTCAACAAGCTCTGATACCACTTGTTGATCCCAAACTTAGATCGATTTAGCTTTATATATACGAGATTAGATCAAGTAATACACTTAGAGAAACCTTTGTATATGTATATGACAATCTAAGTGTTATGCCGAATTAACACTTAAACAAGAACACACAAGATGTAAACAAACTTTCACTTTGATTAATGATATCAAACTTGCTTACAATGAAAGTGTTAACGTATGAAAACTTATATTGAACAATAACCTAAAGGTCTTCTTTTATAGACTTAAGAAGCCTTGTACAATAATCTACATATCAACTATTCTAGGTAAAGATAAATATAGAAAATACATTGTTGTTCATATCTTTACTAGAAGTAATCTAGAACATAATAAACGTGTAGATCATATCCTTCCATTAGTGCTTGTCTTCAATGTATCAACGCTTGACTTTGTCTTGTCAACGCTTGATCTGTCAGCGTTTGTTTTACTCCTGTCAACGCTTGTTTTACTCTTGTCAGCGCTCAAGTAGACTGGCTATAATTTATTCCCAACAAAGTATATATATATATATATATATATATATATATATATATATATATATATATATATATATATATATATATATATATATATATATATATATATATATATATATATATATATAGAGTAAGGATCCAATGAGAAGAAACTTAAAATAAGAAGTGGTGAGAAGAGACTAAAACCACACATTTGAGATGCAACGACTTACATTAGCTGCATTTCTATTCATGTAGATGCACCATCTTGAGTTTCGAAAGTTAATATGATGTGTAGATGGTACAAATTGATTTTCATGATTTAGGCACGTGCAGAGGAACAAAAATATAGATAGATCATGAAATGCATCTAATATACGTATATGCATCTAATTAAAAGCTATAAAACATGTTATGATGCATTATAGTGCATCTAAGATTATAAAGATGCATCTAATTTAAGTGCATGCATCTCGAATATGCGGTTATAGTTTCTTCTTATCCTTCTTATTTTAAGGTTTCTTCTCATTTGATCCTAACTCTATATATATATATATATATATATATATATATATATATAGGGGGACTTTATTTACAGAACCCATCTTAGTGACAGAACTTGCAG